>JAUZSU010189997.1:0-12123 GCA_034780255.1 Parotocinclus maculicauda
GTCCAAAGACATGCATGTTAGGTTAATTGGTGTCTCTAAAGTGGCCCTTAGTGTGTGTGTGTGTGTGTGTGTGTGTGTGTGTGTGTGTGTGTGCGCGCCCTACGGTGACATGGTGTCCCATCTAGGGTTGTACCTGCCCTTGCAACTAGAGTTGCTGAGTGTGCACCTGCTGGCCCAGGACCCCATGTGAATAAAGCGGAAGATAATGAATGAATGAATGAAAAACAGTGCAATTTAACATGGGATCACCAGGAGGCACTGTGGGAGCTTTTAATGTTGTAAAGGAGTAGGCTAAATATTCTTTATCTTAAATATACTTGTTATAGATCTGTTTTAGTTGCAGTGTTTATGTTTATGCATTCCAATTAAGCATTATGAACTAAACTGAATTACAAACAAAGGCATCATGAAACTGAGACTATTTCTCCCAAGGAGGTTAAATCCCTTTTTGTTTCTTGATCCTCCCAAGGTTCCTTTCTGATCACTTATAGTGAGTTTTTCATTTTTACTGTTACCCTTAGCTTGCTCAGTTAAGTCTTCGGGCCTAAAAACAATGTATGACTATTCTAAAAATAGTATTCTGTTGTTAAAAAGCTATATGAATAAATCTGACTTGTCTTATTAGACCTATTTTCTTCTCACACTGCAGGATGTAATCAACTCAATGAATGTGAACCCACGCATCTCCTTCCCTCCAGAAGTGGACTTCATGCTCATCAGTCGTTTCATCAAAGAGATGTGTAGAATTGCATTTTCCATGCAGACACTGGATCCTCCCTTAGATCTTGCTTTCAGCTCAGATGGAGAACTCTACAGTGACATCAAGTCAGGAGATTTTTATTCTTAATTTATTAACAACGTTTGCAGCCCATTAAAAGAGTTCAGATTGTACATTGTGGAATAAACCTCAGTATTCAGTAACTGTGGAGTTTATTAATTTTATTTATATTACTTACTTTCTTCACCTGCATTTAGGTATAGGCGTAGTTATGATTCAGAGTTCACTGCCCCACTGGTGGCCTATCATGTGTGGCCTGCACTGCTGGAGGGTGAATCCGTTGTAGTGAAAGGAGAGGCTGTGACCAGAAGAGGCGCTCTGGTACATGCACACTCACACACACACACACACACACACACACACACACACACACACACACACCCCCCACACACACACGCACTTACTAATCAGAATCTTAATCATGCTTCTTGTTTGTCATTATATTATTTGTGTCACTTACCATTGACACTGTAGTACTGGAGTGCTAAACCTACAACTAAACGTAACCTCAGTCCCTTACGCAAATCTGTTGCCTCTTTTGGTTTTCCAAAGAAAACTGCAGTTTTTGTAAAGCAAAACAACCCTCCACACACATACAAGCTGTATATTGCTATCTTAAGTGTATCACATTAACCTGTGTCTAACTGCAGCTAATTAATTCTTTATGTACATCTAATCCTAGTTTCACATCACAACCATTTACAATATACAAAACCAAATCGAAATATGTTTCGACTGTAACACTTTCTGTTCTGTGTGCACCAGTGGAGAAGCAGAAGCCGAAGCTCAAGTCCAGTTCGCTCAGGAAGCCCGAGCCGCACACTTGTAAGTTATCTGGAAATGGTACCTGCACATAACTTATATGCTTCATAGATCATAATACTCTAGGTCATTTATTTGTCTGTCTGTCTCTCAGATGTCTAGTCACAGTCGGAGCCCATCCCCTGGACGCTTGTCAACCAGTCGACTCTAGATATTACCTTCAAAGCTCCTTGCCTTTGTGACTTCAGACATGTGTCAGTACACTTTGAATATAGCAACTAATTGATTGTAGCACATTTTAAGCTTTGTTTGATATACTATACATCATGTAGTATGAAAAAGTACTTACATAACTTTTACCACATCTTTTTTTTATCACAATACATCAGATGAATACTGGAATATACTTGATCAGGACCATGTGCTATGCAACATGCTGTGGCCTCTATGTGGCTGTAGATGCACTTGGAGGCCCTTGAGCCTAAGGTTAAGGTGCTTTTTCTAGTAAAGACTTGGGCAAATCTCTAAAATGGAATCTATAAAAGATTCCAGTTTTCATTATATAAACTGCACCCTAAATCAGAAAAATCTGGGACGGTATGGAAAATTCATTAAAAAACAGCATTGTAGGTAATAAAAAACACTGTGTTCCTTACAATTGTTTTTTGATTTCATTGCAGACCATATGAACCCCATATATTTCATGCTTTGTCTGGTCAACTTCATTTGATTTGTTAAAAAACATCCACTCCTGAATTTCTGGACTGCACCTCACTCCAAAAACAGTTGGGGCAGTAAAGCATTTATCACTTTGTAATGTTGCCATTCCATTTGACCAAAAAGCGGGACAAGAGCAATTTAGAGCTGTAATGATATAAAAATACTAAATAATGATGTGATGTCAGGTATTATAAATGTAATTTGGTACAAAAGCAATATCCACGAGTTGATTGATGAGATGATGAGCAGATGAGCTCCACATTGTCAACAAATGTGTGAGAAAATTGTTGAAATGTTTAAAAACATAAAAGAAACATTAGAAGTAGACTTCACTGTGCTCAAAGGAATCTAGGATGGACTGTCACACAGTGGAAACGTGTGCTGAGCATTGCAGATATTTTTTGGAAGAAATTCAGGCTGTGTGCTCCAGACGGAAGACCAAAAAATATGATCAGCTACAAGTACAAAAGCCAGGGTCTGTCTTAGTATGAGGTTGTGTCAGTGCCCTTGGTAAAGGTCATTTGCAGTTTTGTAATGGCAGCATTAATGCAGAAAAGTACAGATTGGAGAAGTAGAGATTTTGGAGCAATATTAATTACTTCAAGATGACAGCTTTTCCAGGGACGTCCATGCATTTATTAACAAGATAACACAAAACAAGTGAAATCAGTAAAAGTTAGGACTACAATATGTAAATCCTTATCAGTCTTTCGTTGAGGAACATTGTTGGTAAACATTTCAATAATTTCTCACACGTATGGGACCATGGGAGATCCTCTACCCATATTTGCTCCTCAAAGACTTTTGTTGATACTGCTTTTGTACCAAATCATGATTATAATCACTTGCTGACATCACCGGTTTGGAATCATGTTATAATATATTACTATATTACAATAATAATATATTACTAGCCATAAATTGTCCCATACCAAATTGTACATGCCTGAAATGCAGGATTAGGTGTTTATTAACAAAAAAACTAATTCAGGCAAATCTGATCAGACAAAACATTAAAAAGCTCAGGTTCCTACTGTCTGCAATGAAGTAAAATACAAAGTAACTGTAAGGGACAATGCATTTTTTATATTGCCATTTTAGTTTGATTTTAGATCAAACAGTATTTTTTATTGCTTATAGAAAATCTTCATAGTGCTTTGAAATAGTCATTGTTTTGTCTTACAGCTTGAAATCTGAACTCACAAAACAAGCTCTTTTTTCAACTTCATTTATGCATTTTGTCATACAAGTTTTAAGTGATGAGAAAAAAAGGAAATAGTTCAGATATTTGAAAAATAAAAATAAAAATTTAAAGACTGTGTTTGGGAAAGTAATCAGCCTCCCAATTTAGTATTTGTAGAGTCACCAGCTATCTATCTATAAGAATATGTCAGTAACAGTTTTGCCCACCTAAACTCAGGTATTTGTCCATTTTTCCTTGAAGAAATGTTCAAGTTAATTCGAATTTCATGGCGACTGGCAATCACTTCTCTCTTCAAGTTCATCCACAGGCTTTCTACTGGATTAAGGTATTGGCCAATGGACTTTCCACTGGACAGCCCTGGCCACTGAAGAACATTCACCCTCCTATGCTCTCGCTGTTTTGTTTTTTTATGTGGCAGTGTGTTTTTATGTGATAATGTTTTTATACCTTATAGCTCTAGCTTTTTATAGGCACTGTACTTATATACTGTAATAATATATAGTTAATTATGTGAAAACTGACAGAACATTTACAGTTTATTAGAAAAATCACACTAATACATAAAAGGCATAGGGTTTTCTTATTATATTAGGATGACTGTGTAAGAATGTGGTTTTTAACAATTTTATTAACTTCTTAAGTTAAATCCAGTCTCTCCACTGGTGCTAAAGGTTTTGTTTACTATTTCTCAGAGCCATTTCATCGCCATGTGCTTTTTTTGTATCCTTTGTGGTGCTTTCCATTGTGGTTAATGATTATATATTCATTTTGTACTCAAATTAAAATGTAGTATTTACGGTAACACGACTTGTTGCTTAATATATAAATAAATAAATAATTTATTTATCCAGCCAAGTCATTAAGAACAGTTTCTTATTTACAATGGCAGCCTGGCAAGAGGTAAAAATCTGTAATAGATTTCTTAAAAGCTGACTTAGAAATAAAATGAATATTTCAGAGGACAACATCAGTCTGTTGTCTATTTATGTTTTACTACTGTTTTTTTAGTTTAACATTTATCAGTTACATAATGTTTAAATGTTAAACTAAAAATTACAGTATTAAAGCGTAAATAGACAACTGATGTATTATACCAGAGTTTGACTGAGAGCTGCCATCCTAACTTTAATACCATCGAGGTTTCAATTACATGATAGATTAAATGGATATAGATTAAAATAGGACGTCGGCTAGCTACTTAATTGTTGTATATTTGTAAAGTATTAAGACCTTTCTCCACTAGGGGTCAGACAAACCTCAATAAAGTGAGTTATTACTCCTATAAGCAAGAGCCACTACCTAAGCATTCATAAGTTCCATTAAGCGGGCCCAACACAAACTAAGACATTATTTTAAATAAACAAGAACATTATTATTATTATAGATACAGAAAAAAACATAGTTTTCAGTAAAACAGCTTCAATTTTAAGTTAGTCAGTTAGTTTTGCAACAAACCTTTTTGCTACAAAACGCCATTTGTCACAAACTTTATGTTTCCACCTTAACCTTTATGTCTTGTTTGAATGTCTGATTTGTTTTTCCTGTGCCAAGTTTTAAAAAGCAGTTGAAGATTATTGAAAGATCATATTTAAAAAAATGCTTTTATTTTATTTTGTTGACCAAATGTTGTACTTATGTGTTACTTCCCTGGGAAGAAGCAATAATGTTCAGCATACAGTTGCCTTGAAAATGAAATTAATTTCATATATAACTGGATTATCTCAGTGTTTGATGAGAATAACCTTATGCATGCAGAAGTACGCAACTGTAAACGTACCTTTCCATATTACTTCTCTTAACCACACATATTTTACAACAACTTGTGTGTGTTCAGGGGGCATGGTAGTTTATTCCATATTGTAACAGTTACATTAAACACACAACTGGTCACTCAAAATGGTTCTACGCACTAATCTTTATTCCTTAATTTCCATTCTAATTTTACAGGCTGTCTTTAAAGAGCTTTCATTTTAATCGTGTCAGCATCTGGTATGAAAGACCTATTTAGAACGCAGAATTGGCTGTGTGAATAACTACATCATTATTAACTTAGTAACTGTGTAATATTTAAACAACCCTGTTTTTCTAGGGCTTGTATAATTTTCTTTACTGCATTAAATCATCGACAAAATTCATTTCAAGATTTTAAATGCAAGTAAAATCAGTTCAGCCCACGACTAAATCAAACAAGCACTGTACTGGGAATAATTACAATAATTACACAAGAGTGGTCATGGTGTTATTATATACTTACAGTAGTTATCCATCAGACCACACAGACCCTCTCTAAGAGAAAGCAAATAAAAACACCACTTCATGGTTGCCACGGCGTCACATAACCTCCTGCTGCAAAATCGAGATGCAGAAAGAACGGTGGCTGCAGTGCAATTGTGGAAGACCTCAAGGCCAAATCAGGCCAACAAATTATAAAGAACAGCCCGGTAATAATGTGGACACTGCATTAACTCATTTAGAGGCATTGCTGAAAAAATAACTTGTATTTGTTCAGATTACTTGAAATTGTAGAAGCCTTTTTATAGAGCTGCTGCTAACTGTTTTTCCACTGTTTTACTGTTTGTGTTCTCTAAGTTCTTTCTTGCTCCAACAGAAAACCAGGACCTCCAACTTGTTAGGTTGGAATTGAAGGTCATACTTCAAAGCCTGTATTTATGTAGTGTGTGGGGACTTTAGTGGCCCAGAAGCTAAAGTATGGGAATATGAAAACGAAGATTTGAGTAGAGGTGGTAGAAGTTATTTACTTAAGTACAACCATAAGGAAAAGTTTGGGCATTATGGGAAAAGCAAATACAGCAACGCAGTGCTCCTTACATGTACTTTTGCTTTTATTTTATTGCAGACAGTATGAACCAAGGCTATTTCATGTTTTGTCTGAACAGCTTCATTTTATTTGTTAATAAACATCCATTCTGCATTTCAGGCCTGCAACACATTCCAAAATAAGTTGGAGTGGAATGTAAAAAACTAAATGTATGATGTGATTTTAAAGTGATGACAGTAAGTGATTCTAACCATAGTTGTTTGGTACTACTATTTGGTATCCACAGAAGCTGATGGGCAGAGAATCGAGTGAAATGGTAAAACTAAGCACATCGAAAAAGGATTGGACGGGATGTGCAGATTTCTTCCACTACAGTGCATAATATCATTACATTTATAGCATTTAGCAGACGCCCTTATCCAGAGCGACTTACAACTGATATATTCTTACAATTTAAGATATGGTGGATTAAGGGCCTTGCTTAAGGACCCAACTGTGGCAGCTTGGCAGAGGTGGAATTTAAACCATGGACCATCAGGTCCAGAGTCCAGTATCTTAACCACTAGGCTACCACAGTCCCTCATTAAGCAATTCAAGGCGGGATTACATTACTGACCTCTCTCTAATAAAGACAGTGCAGAGAATTTAGAAACAAAAATGGAACAATGACACCCCCGTACTGTTACACATTTTAAGGCTTGTTTGCAGGATGAAATAATATAAGATAATTAATGAATGAATGAAATGATTTTGGACAAAACTTTAATTATCTCAGGTTCATACTGCCTGTAATAAAATAAAAGTCAAAGTAAATATATCCAACTGTGGGTGGGTGTTTTTCTGATTGGGGGTTGTACAATATATTAATGCTTAAAAGATACAGCTCAGCAGTTCATCTGACCCTGGGTTGGGGCTTGCAATATAAATATCAGGTTGTGCAGTTACAGAACCCTGCAATAGATTGGTGCCATGTGCTGACTGTACCTCTTTCTGAACCCAGTGAATTCCAGGATAGGGTCCAAAACTCCCAGATCCTCACTTTAAATAAACAAATGTAAGACAGCAAAACTGGCCTTAGGCTAGAATAAAAGATTATAAAATACGTGACACGCGTGGCTTGATAATGATTACATTCTGGCCTGATTTTAGCTTTGGACTCAAAGACAGTACAGAGACGACACTAAAGTGGTAATTGAGCTGAACATGTACCTGCCTATATCACGTTAAAATGACACAGGGTGGCGCTCTTGCTCCAAAGAAAGTAAAAGAGACTTGAGTATACCCTAGTTTATGACCCCAAGTTAGACTGAGCTTAGATGCTACAAATAACAGGGTGTGTACTCCAGGACGGAAGAATATAAATTTTTGAGAGGTCAAGAAAAGGGAGTTTGAGGTTCGTCTGTCTGTTGTTAAAAGTTAGGTACATATTATTTTACAGAACAGAGTTTATAAGACATGGAATTTTAATTATGGACTTTTCCATAGCTGCAAAAATCCCTAAAACAAGTGTTGTATAATTGGCCTGTGTTCACAATCATCATGTTAGCCTGCCAGATGTTAGGAGCATTGTGTACACACTTGTCTGAACTTATTAAACCCCTGGTGGACATGCCAGTGTCAGTAACGATATTGTGCCCAGATAATTAACACACATTAAAGACAGAACATTGTTAACATGGATTAGTTAAGGACAGACTAATTAGCCCTGTTGGCAAGATGACCTAAGTCCTGACCTTAAGCAAGAATACACATAGACAGACTTAGAATGATGGCAAGAATGGAAAATAGGCTGTAGAATGATAAGCACTGCCATATTTTTGAGAAATGGCATAAACATAGGAAGCTGTTTTCAAGTGTTATTGCTAGTCTAACTAGTTTTACAACACTTGTTAATTTGAAAAAAAAAAAGTTGTTTTTTGTTTCCTCCAATTGTCCTTCATATTCTGTTATTTTGCAGAATATTTTTTGATACACATTTTTCTTCTAAGTATACAAGGTGAATAGTGTGTGTGAAATTTTCTGATGCATTAAAATGTGCAATTTCTCATAAAAACTTTGTTTAAAGAGTGTTTAAAAAAAAAAGGAAATAAATAAAGGAAAGTTCGGGGGGTGATGTTACAATGTTGAGTTGGAGTTGATGCCACTTTCTTTTTTCTATTACATTGCTCACTGCTCAAATTAAGGGGCATTTAATTAGGGGATATTTCATTTTAAAATATCTTCAAATTTTGTGAGCGGTATATATTACAACCTTAAACATTATATCCCACTTTGGTCAAAAGTATTGGTACCCTATCACAACTAGCTATTACACTCTATTACCACTTTACAATGTACAATACAGTAATTCTTATTTTTGTATATTTAATAAAACTTAAAACACTAGCAATTTTAGACTTTTATCACTTTTCTGTAAGTAGGTGTTACAAAGTTTGCTCTTACAAGCTCTCTGTCCTTCAGACTTAACATAATGCTTGATTGTCTATGTTATTATTACATTCCCTGTTCAGACAAAGTTGTTTCCAAAACCAGCTCAGTGAAGAAAGACCACTGGCTTCCACTGGGACCATCGGAGACCACTGGCAAGAGAGAGTGTTGGTTGATGTGAAAGACCCATGAAAGATTTACACAGTTTCAAAAAGCTGACTTCCATATTCAGATGTTACCCTTGTTTACTTTTCAGGTAAATAAAATCCCTGGCATGCACTGAGCTGGGTTCCACCTCATTAGAGAACCGGTGTAATCTTTTTTGTTTTGTACTTCTGCTGACTCCTGGGGGACATGTCTGGAAAAATGTTTTGCCAGGAACTACTTTTAGTGTGATGAAAACAGCAGACTGGAATCTCCACATAGCAGTTATACCAGTCTAAGCAACAAACAGCGTGTGGTGCAGTTTTGGGTAATAAGGTTTTGCCAAAGCAGTCTGATCTACAGCCAGGTGTGGTTAAAGCTTAGGATGGGTAATGATCTATTTCCCTTCACACATAGCTGGAAGAAATTAAGACGAGAAGGGAATTTCATTCTGCAAATTACATGTATTTGGCGAACTTTGTCCTTTAGGGATATCGTCAAACCCATGACCTGTCATAGTGAATCAAGACCAAGTGAAATGTTGGTCCATGATGGATCACATATGCTTTATATATTGTTTCTTTTGTTACAGATATTATTCTTTATTGTCACCATTACAGAATGCTATGAGTTATCAAAACAGTATCAGGTCATCTGGGATTAATTATTATATTACAGTTACAAATGGGCATAATCTTTTCCAGCTCTGTAGTGACTAAGCATGTGATGATCCTATTCATGGCTGACTTGCTTCAGCATTAAGGCCATCAATGTGCCATAAAGATCTACAGCTTTTTTATGACTCCTCAAATCGCAGATTAATGAACAAAATACTCACACTTCCTGCCTTTAAAGTGTGTCATTAGGAGAACTTCTTTACCAGTCACATTGATGAGGTTTTACTGGGATGTGGTTTAAAATTTACAGTGTGTGTAATAACTTTCTGGGTTGGAGAGTGCTGTTGGCCGTGTTTCTTTCTCTGTAACCTAGCAAGCCTTCTGTGCTTGCTAATGACACATGATCCACAGCTTTGCGAATAGAACCGCATGAGTGAATGCTTTTGGAGTTTACTTTGAGCAGATTTGGGAAACTGCATGTTTTTTTTATTTTTTTTTATTGTTTTTATTGAGGAATTTGACTTGAAAAGAACAAGGGCAAGATCAATATACATCTTTAAACAGTTGTACCAAGCAAAGCCCTACATTCAACATAAAGAAAAGAAAAACAAAGAACACCTCAGAATTTTTTCTTTTTTTTTTAACACCCATTAAAGAGAAATTAAGTAAAAGAAGAAAGAAGAAAAAAAAAATAAAAAAAAAATAAATAAATAAAAATAAATAAAAAACCCTTAAGAAAAAACCCTAAAAGGAACGATAGAGAAACGAAAAAGAAAGATTAACTGCATGGTTTTAATCACTTCATATCCTATTCTTACCTCCAAGTTTGTACCCTAAGACAGACCTTTCTTGTTCTTCATCCACACTTCTGTCTCCCTCCTCCCTCTTATGGGGTGTTCAATGTGTCCCCATTGTGTGGAGTAGTGTTCTCAGTAAGTACTTTTCTGGAAGGACTGTTTCTCCCTCCAGATGAGACCCAGAGACCTGGCTCAAACCCTGCTGTCCAGCCCGAGAGTTCTACTTAATCACTCAGTGTGATGACATAGTTACAGGCCACTGCACTTTACTGCATAAATCAGCTATGATCTGAAAATAAAGGGAGGACGGTAGGGGAGAAAAAAAGAGAAAGAGATGTACATATCAATAAAAGTGCTAGTCTGGCTAACATTCAAGGTATCTTGACCAGCTTAAGACTAGATATTACACTAGATATATTATTGTTTTTATATTTTTTGATACCATGCCATATAGAATTATTCTTAGTGTTTATGTTAGACTACAACCAGAAAATATTTATATGCAGTATCAAAAACTGACTTCCCCAAGAAAAAGCTGCTATAGGCTACAGTGGCAAGTAGTGTAACCTCGCCTTACACGTGACCTTAGCCTAAGTAAAACTTTTGGATAATTTGTTGTTTTTTAAAAGAAAGGTACATTTTCATAAAAAGCAAATTTCCTTTACATTTTCCCAAAATGTCTATACGTTATCAGATCTTTCTGTCTTGTTGGAAAATTTGGTCCTCACATGATATAAAAACTTGGTCCATTCCCCCGTACTTACACAAATATGTTTGTCTTCCTCTCTTAGGGCTAGTTATGCGTCCATCTGCTGTAGAAAGTTGCTTAGTGATCTTTTGGTTAGATTTTTACAATACCTGTGAGATTTGACAGATTAGTCACAGCCCTGAATCTCTATCCATCTCCACCAGCATTGCTCATTGCATTTTTTTTAATTAACTGTAATATTGTCCATAAATCAATAAATCTCAGTGAATACATGTAGTCATTATGTTTTACAACTGGTCTACAGTCCAGTAGACTGTCATATAAACATCCTGTTATAAATTATATGGCCAATTCAAACATTTCAGACAGAAAGATTATAAAGTGTGGGAGCAATTTTTGTATAATGCAGTGGGAGTGTTGGGTTCCTTAACCTTTCCTTTTGTCAGAACTCAGCATGGCTAATTACTCTGCACTAATTAAGATGAAACTGGGAAGCTGGCAATTAGAGAACTACTATAAGTTAGAGAACTGCCTGTAAGGTCCCAAACAAGTGAAAAAAGTGAACAATTTGCTTTTTGGCAAAAAAGGTACTTGGCACGAACCAATGAATCACTAAAAGAAACATTTTGGAATAAAATTTGTCGGATTTGCAACAGCATGAGGTGTGGTATTTATACATCATTAAAAAAAGAAACAGATATAAGTCAAATAAGTCAAATAATCATTCAGGGTTTCAGATGCATGGATAACTGAGGAAGCTCAATGTTTTCTTATTACTGTATCAATCAACATGACGGTCAGCTGTTTTTTTGGTTAAACACATAAATAGCCAGGAACAGTTTATGGTACAGTTTTATTTCAACAAAGAAAAAGTTCCAATTCCAAATCTGGAATGGATGAACATGACAGAAATGATGGAGCAATTATTGTAGTGTGCATGTCTAAGGCAGAGCAGACAGTGCATTGCATGCATTTATTTGTTGAACTTGATTTAAATTCGTTGGGCATGCAGTGTGAAAGTCAGGTGGTGCATTTTTGGAACCCCGCGATGGACTGGTGCCCTGTCCAGAGAATACCTCTGACTGTGGCTGGTGAAGTCTGGGTTAGGTTCCGGACATGACCCTGATCAGGAAAAATTGATGTAAAACAGGATGCTTGGATAAACACTCTGGGTACCCTGCCTCAA
>JAUZSU010190008.1:0-12123 GCA_034780255.1 Parotocinclus maculicauda
ACCTGCCCAGGCCAGAACCAACGGCACCGATGCAACACACATCCGCAGTTCCTCCGGGAGCTGCATTTTCTAGTTTTATTTTGATCATTTAATGCATGGCTGCCATAAGTAGTATCTCATAGTACCATTACACTGAAGAGGATGGTGACGATGAATGAACAAAATATAAATCAGAACAATGACAACAGAGTAAGGAACAGTTGGCAAATTATGTAGTCTTGTTATAGAAAGCCTAACTACTTACTGTACATTGCATATATGCAGTGGTGCTTAAAAGTTTGTAAATCCTTCAGAATTTTCACATAAGAAAAAAATTAACAGATGACACAAAATATTATACTTGGCCATTTATTTATTGAGAAAAATGATATAATGTCAGTGAATGGTTAGAATCAGGTGTTTTCAATCAAATGGGATGGCAATCAGCAGTGGGTTAGCATTGTGGACTATTTTGAAATCTGCTCTGACATCTGATACTTTGCACAGGTCACACGTATTGTACCAAGACAACAAACAAAACATTCCTGTGCAAGGTACAATATTTGATGTTCTTTCTTCTGAGCTTTACATTTCTGTGCCTGAAACTTAACCCTGCTAGATACTAGGAATGCTACAGGACAGTCTTGCTCCACAACAGTTCTCTCAAGTGCATTCTACAGTCAATGATCTCTCGGTACACTGCCAAAAAGTAGCCTCGGAGATATTTTTTATAGTGCGGGGGGAATGTTATACCCTCTTAATTCAAGACCCAATGTCTAATTAGAGCACAACTGCCATCATCTACATAAGACATGCATGCAGAGATTTGCTGCAATGCAACAATTGTATCTGGTAGTGTTAAGTTTTTTGTCAATGAGTATAGTGAGAGTTGAAACAGGTGTCAAACAGGAATAATTTAAGATGACTTTTAGTCTCATTGAAATGATTTTATTAATGTTTCTATTTACATGTATGCAGTGAAAACCTTTAACCATAAGTCATGATCAAATATATTATTAACCAAGCAGTAACTAACATCTGTATGCTTTGGGAGTGTATAACAAAGAGGTTCTTGATATTCTGTAGCCTCAATAACATAATATTATACAAAACCACAAACAAAAGACTCAAAGTACATTTATTCATTATCTTCAGCTTAATCGACACAGGGTGCCTACCTGGCAAATCTGGGCTTAAGGGCAGGAACAACCCTTTATGGGACGCCAATCCATCGTAGGGCACACACACACACACACACACAAGTACAGTCACAGCTTATTTTGAATTGTTGTTCAAGGGGGTGTTGGCAGATCATCAGCTAACATTTTGTAAATGAATTCAGAACTTGCACTTTTTTGTTATTTATTTTTTATTGGCATCATAATGTCATGTATGACAAAATGTAAAGCACAACAAAATCAGAACAAAGTGTATTAGATTCAGCCATAGTACAGTGTGATTTTAAAGCATACACATTCAGTTTCCCTTACTGGTAACACTGCGGTCCTAGCCTTGCTCCCTGCCAATACACATGCAATGGTCCCAGCAGAAGCACCTGTCTTAGTCATTTAGACTTGGCTCACTATCTGCTTTAATCCCCAGCTCTGTTTCAATCACTGGTCTGAGATCTGGTTAATAAGCAATCATTGCACAGATCATTGCACACACTGTACCAGGAGAACATGGTGAATAGTGGTTAATAATAAGCTAGACTTATAAAGCTTAAGCTAATAAGCTAAAAATGCTAAAATATGTGTGGGTTCCGCGTTGCATGTTCAGTAATTAAACGCCACCAAGTCAGTTGAAAAAATATGTTATATTAAAAGTAATCATTAAGATTAACAATATCTCTGATTATTAAAATATTGTTATGTTTTCATTATCCATAATACAAGAGAGAATTATCTTGTGTAATATAAAGGTGTACAATTTATGTCACCCACTATAGTATTGTGGTTCATGTCCTGCACACAGCATAGCACATATAATGACGAGGAGAACGACCAAACCTGCAGTTAATAGGGGTAATATCAAGCTCCTCTGGTGGCTGTGTGGGCTTAAAGGTGAAGCGCTGGAGAAGGGACGTGAATATGATGAAGAGTTCCACTCTGGCCAGAGACTCACCCAAACATGCTCGTTTCCCTACACAACACAGAATCCACAGAGCAGAAGTTACAAGGTAGTTAAATATTTCTTGCAATAAGCAGACGGTAGCATATGATGTTCATAAAAACAATATTTTGGAATGATTAACCTACTCACTAAACCCCCTTCCAGTCCAGAGGTTAGTGCTGCTACATTTGCAATGGGAGGTTGTACAAAGTACAAAATGCAGGGTGACACTGCCATTTAATAACACACTGCATTACTATAAAGCAGCGAGATATTTTAGTGAACTTAAGCCAAAAATGCAATCAGATTCAGGAAGACCTCTTGGTAAATATTAGTTTAATAGACTTTTAGTAGTCAACTCAAAGTCATCACCACAACCGGAAGAGAACAAGTGTCAGAGACTAAGACTAGATTATGATTTTTTTTAATCAAACAAAAAAAAGAGGAAAAAGGAAAAATAAATAAATTAGTTAGTAATTCACTTTACACTCATAATACACATTATAATATTATTATATATTATATATTATATTTCATCATATATTCTGTAAAATATAACATTACATTCTATAGTCACCTAAATTATTATTCATTATTATTACATTACAGTCTTATTTAAATTAAGGCAATGCAACATTTGGAACCAAGTGATGGTGATTATTCTGTCTGATTATTCTTTTTCTGTCAAATGTAATCAGAAGTCACCACATGAATATAGCAGACAGCCTCCATTCTATCCACTTTTAATACACTGCTTACAGTTAGAGGATATTTCAGTATGGGAGAGTTCATTTTGAAGTATCCACTAATTTCTGTGAGCAGAATATTACATTTGAAAACATTTTAATAGTCCACATTTTGCAGACATTAAACCCGGCAAACCCTAAATGCGAACCCAATAAAATGTGAATGGCTCACACTCTAACCTTAACTTACCCATTCCAAACACGACAAATGCCTCATTCCTCTTGAATCGTCCTTCTTTATTCAAAAAGTTTTCTGGGTTAAAGTGGTCTGGGTCCTTCCACAATTGAGGATCAGAAAGCACAGAGGACAACAAAGGAATAACCATGGTTCCCTAAAGACACATTACAGTGTTTTCAGCAAAGAACTGGGGAAAGTTTAAAGTGAGCATAAATCCTTACGTTTAATTTATGGATATGTGTTGTTGTGCAATAGGCCGTTTAAATAAGATACCTTAGGTATGAGAAAGTTCTTGAGCTCAGTGTCACAGAGCATCTTATGTGGAACAGCAGTAGGGGTGAGGTCCATGTGTCGCTGAATCTCATGAATGACTGCATCAGTGTATGGCATGTTCTGTCTGTCTTCAGTCGAGGGGCTCCGGTCTGGCCCCACCACCTCATCAATCTCTTTTTGGACTTGTGCTTTTGAGAATAACAGGGAGAAAAATATCGCTAAAAACTGCATTGAACTCATTTCATATGGCATAAATGTGTTTTACTGCACATACATAAATGAGCCAAAAAATTATGACCACCTGCAAGGATGTTTGGATACCTTGAACTTGTCATATTCCATCCACATGCTTAGACTCTAATAGAACACTGAAAGCAAATTATTGCTCAACACATTACACTCCCTGGACTCCCTTGAACCTCCAATAACCAGTTTTAAAATATGTTTTGTGATTTGTGCCATAGTTGCCCTTCTATTAAAACAGACCAGATGATGTGGCCTTCATTGAACTCGGGCATCGATATGTCATGGCTTTCCAACAAAAAACAGTCACTGGTTTAGGGCTTGTCTCCCCATGGTAGGTTGTCAGTAATTACTCACCACTGTGGACCAAGAGCACCCTACAAGCTTCTGGCTATAATGATTGTATTCTTGTCATAGTTCCTATATTCTTCTGCATCAACATATCGACTATGAAAGCAGAATGTTACTTATCATTGATGATATTCCATATCTAGATGTACAATTGCAACAAGATAATCAACATTCATCATTCAATCTGTATGTGGTCATAATGCTTTGGCTGATAGATATATAATACCGTAATAGAGCATAGACTTTGTGATGTCCTTCTCATTTCTTACCTTGGACATCAGGATACTTCATCATTAATAACAGGCTTTGTCTGAGGGTTGAGGTGGTGGTCTCAATGCCGGCACTATACAAGTTCCATACTGTGCTCAGTAGATTTTTGAAAGTAAATTCTGTATCTGGTTTATGCTTTTCCTACAGAATAGACACAAACACTGAGTCACAACTACCTAAATTAGGCTGTACTGTCATCAGTACAAACTGTTTCATTTGTGTATAGTGCAAAAATATTCAATATCCAAAAATCTATAGACAAGTTCAGAATTATGGAGACATGGATGGCTTAAGATATAATTAAATTAGTCATTTGTAGTTGTTGGTCAAGTTAATCATATACGTATGATATCCCATAACGAAATATACCCTAATTTTGTGAGCACTGTACACTCACTTACACACACACACACACACACACACAAATTAGGGGGTATTTTGAGATGATACACTGACTGTTCAGGAGGGTGTATGGTAACCCGAGACTGCCAGAACACCCTGGCAATGATGGGGCATTGACAGGATTAGATTGTTCAGCAATTCTTGTGGGATCCTCCTTATATAGAGGTTACTTTTAGGTGGTGTACCTCTTAGTGAATAAATTTGGATTGGTAAACATGCCTCTATGACACGCCCAAAGACATTTTACCTAGCTGACAGACTTTATGAGGGGCGGCATCACTGGATTGAAAGAAGCATGGTTGTTTTGGTGAATTGCCCACCTTGGCTTTTCTAGCTGTGATCTATCTGTTAGGAGGTGTTGGGAGCAGTACTTCTGTGAGGGCATGCACATACAGCAAACATGTTGGAGCCAGCCCAGACAGACCTGTAGACCTGTAGATAGGACTGTTTAATCAGCTGACAAGCATGAGCAGCTGCCACAATGTTAGTGTCCACCATCCTGGCACAAGTGGCACCATTCGAACGACATCATCTTGAATAGTTTTTTTTAATCAATAATTGTACATCCAGTTTTCTTGTAATAATTATTTGTAAGTGAGAAGTCCATAAGTGAAGAACTAAAAATATGAAAAAGCAATTTTCTGAATGAAGAAAAATTTGCAAACAGTGTCTAGCCTAGCTACAGTGGTATCTGACAGTGTTAGATCGACAACAATTTAGAATCTTCTGTATTTTTCATGTATTTGAGGTAGAATTAATCAGAAGTCCTAAAATAGATAAAAAATATTATATTTGGTTATTTACTATTAAGGAAAGCTATTCAGTATTGATCATTGGTCTGTATTGTACTGATCTACATCTAGCCATTTAGTAGTAAGCGTATCATTTAACATTACGATCAAAACTGTTACAATCCAAACCACTGTGCATTAAGGGTCTTGTTCAGTGAGGAATCCAAAAGTGGCAGCTTGGACCAGTCAAGCATGGTGCTAGGAATGTCATGGTTTGGGGGGCTGTATGAGTGCTGCCAGCTGTGGGGAGCTACAGTTCATTAGGAAACCATGAATGCCAACATGTACTGTGACATACTATAGCAGAGCATGATCCCCTCCCTTCAGAAACTGGGCAGCAGGGCAATATTCCATCATGATAACGACCTCAAACACATCTCCAAGATGCAAGAAACTGAGGGTAAAGGTCAAGCATGTCTCCAGACCTAAACCCTATTGAGCATCTGTAGGGCATTCTCAAACGGAAGGTGGAGGAGCACAAGGTCTCTGGCATCCACCAGCTCTGTGATATTGTCATGGAGGAGTAGAAGAGGATTCCAGTGGAAACCTGTGAAGCACTAGTGAACTCAAGAAAGTTAAGGTAGTCCTGGAAAATAATGTCCACACAAAATATTGAAAATTTGGGCACAATTTGGCTATTTTCACATAGGGGTGTACTCACTTTTGTTGTCAGCGGTTTAAACATTAATGGCTGTGAGTTATTTTGAGGGTACAGGGAATTTACACTGTTCTACAAGCTGTAGACTGACTACTTTACATTGTATGAAAATGCCATATTTTCAGTGTTGTCCCAAGAAAAGACATACAATAATTACAAAAATGTTGAATACTGTATATAACATTCTGCAAGGCCAACCATCAGGAGAACACTGAACAGCAGTTGTGTACATGTCAGGATGCAAGGAGAAAGCCACTGCTCTCCAAAAAATACACTGGTGCATATGGACAAGCCAGAAGGATATTGAAACAAAATATTTTCGGGAAAAGATGAGATCAAAGCAGAACATTTAAATGACTGCTTTAAATGACTTGTGCCATGTCTGTATAAAGCATTGTATACCAGCAAAATAACCTTATACCATCTGTGTAATGTGAATGTGGCAGTATCATGGTTTGAGCAACTTTTACTGCAATCAAATTCTAAAGATAGTTCAATAAAGGTCAGGACATCTGTTCGTCAACTGAATAAAAAATGGGTCCTATTGTGACTGAAATACTGACATACTGAAAAATTTGAAAGTACCAATAAGATTGGATAATATCTGTAACCCCTTCACTTATACATCCAGACCATATGAGATTTAATAAAGAAAAACATTCCTCAAAAAACACGAGAAGATTTTTTAATATAATAGAGTTATACACAAACTAAATTTACCAAGATCCAATAACCATCCATAGCATTAACTTTTAAAGGCGTTTGACAGGGTAGGGTGGCCCTATCAGATTTCTATTTAACTCACCCTCAGCATCTGTAATCACTAACAGATTAATATACAAATATTTTACTATAGACAGAGGTACCGGACAGGATGACTTTTATCACCACTTCTCTTTGCACTTTGAACCACTGGCCTCAGTGACCAAAGAGAATAATAATATCTCAGGTATTCAAACACTGCTTTAGTTAAAATGTCAACTATATTTTTGCTGTGACACCCATTAACCCACCACTGGGCTGGTTTTCCTCTGTGTACTTAGCAGTGAATCTACTGGAAAGATAAAAAAACTAAAATTATCATATTAACTACCCTTCAAAATCCTGAACAGTATGGTGGATTCCGCAAATATTTACCAATACTTTCTCTCTCATCAGTTACAGTATATTCGTCACTGAACTAATGATTTAAACACTGCCTGGCTAGATATAGAACAAACCATCTTCAAAGACTTCTTTGTATCCGAGACATTTTTATAGAGAAATCAATCCAAATCCACGAATGCTTCAAATACAATACAATACAATAAACACTACTCTGTCTCTCTCTCTTTATCTCTCTGTCTCTGCCTGGTGGAAAGCAAATGAAATTCTCAATCTTTATCTCACCCCTATGTGGCACAACCCTATGAATAATAAACCAATCATTTTCGATGGAAAAGGAGAGGAATAACACACATACAATCTACCACCAAACTGCCAATTTCATTATCTACAGCTCAAGGAGATTATTAAAAATACAATCATTAATATTCACAATTTTCAAAAATCAACCTCATCTTAAATACAGAAAATAAATTCACTCAAACAAAAGAAGCCACTCACCCAAATCTATAAACTCTCATATGATGACAACACCATTTCACTACCAATAGACAAATGTACTTTCATTCTCAAAAAAAATGTATAACAAAATATTCACAATGTCATCCAATTCTAACACGCAGTTAATTCAATATAAAATATTACACAGAATGCATTATCACCACTTATAAAATGCTCCTGATTGGCCTCACTGACAACAACACTTGTACATTGTCCAGCTATAACAGATAGCCACCATGCATTCTGGAACTGCCCATCAGACAGTTTTGGTCAGAGGTCATGGAAGAGCTATCCAAGATCCCCAGCATCAGCATCCCACTTTCCCCCACCATATCCCTGCTTAGTGACCCTTTCTCTTTATCAACCCCAAAACATTTGCACATATTCATCCTCATTTGTACACCAGTGATCATTTAATCAAAATTATTGATAAAGCACTGGTACTTTTTGCTAACTGAATGTTCAAATGTAAAAAAACTTGCATCTTATCATTATCATTAAAGGTAACATCAATTACAACAACAACACATGGGCTCCATTATTGCAATTTATCCAGAGCTGATTTCTCCACTCATTATTTGTTCATTTATTTATTTTATTTTTATTTTCTTAAATAATTCTGCTCAATACTGACTATTACAATGACGCCACCTGTCCTTGTCTTGTCTTGTCTTGTTGTACGTTGTTTATGTCTTTGTTTTATAACAGCCCCCTATACTGCTCTGTATTTATGATCTTGTAAGTGTGCATAAATAAAAAAACTAATAATTAAAAAAAACTTTTTTTTGTTTCTTTAAGTTTTAATTCTGTAGTGCCAATAGATGATCCATAAAATCGGCACTGATTACAAGTCTTGATCGAAGAAACATATATTAAGGACAACCTAATTTTTATAAACTGATCAATATCTGAACAAATGTTATGACTTGGCATACAATACACTTTGATCCGTATGAGAAGAGGGACTTTACCGCTTCCATTTGTATAAGGAAAGCCTCAATGAAGTCCTGTGGTGGTAAAGAAGGATCCAGCGTCTTCATGCGTGCCATTGCCTCAAGTTCAATATGATTTTTGGTTTTCTCCACAGCTGCAAATACATTACGGAGCTTCCCAGAAAAAAGGCCAACAAGTTTGGGGAAAATATTATAAGCCTGCAAAAAAATAAGACAGTAAGAATTTATAGAAAAAAAATTTCTGGTCCAACCTGCATAGTGTACTAAAAGTACATGCGTGTTTGCACGTTGTCTTTTCCGCCACGTTTGTTGTGACTTTAAAGTAACTTCTTCTATAGGACCAGCCTTCTCAGAAAGTATAGAGTATGCTCATTCCCTTTCTGTACACAGCCTCTGTGTTGGCTTGCCAGTAAAGTCTGTTGTCATGCAGTATAGTCAAGTACTTTTAAGTATCAACCAGCACAATATTCTGGCCTATGATGGTAACAGGACTGATCATGGGCTAGTCTATGTGCAAAATCACAGTGTTTTTCCCCAGCACGAGAGATTGGACTGGATTTTTACAGTCCCAAGTATCACTGAGCGCTTTGCAGTAAGTAGATTACAGAGTCATCCACTTTAACCTGCTGTTGATAAGCTAATAACGGGGAGTCCTGAAAAAAGCTGACCTGAGGTCTCAGATGTGACATCACCAGCCTTTTCAGGACCTTAATGTCGTGTGATGTGAGGTCCACTGGTCTATAATGATCAGGAGAAGTAGAAGATGACGTATTTTCTTCTCCCACTGACTATAGGCCACTGGCCCTCATATCCCAGGTCATGAAGTTCCTGGACAGAATAGTGCTAGCTATAGTCTAGTGCTAACAGACTAATAGACTAACTAATTTGCACCACTATACACAGTCTAATATGCAGTATATTGTGAATTCAAGACATTTCAGGTAATGATCAGGTAAAAGCCAGAGATTAGGGCAACTTTAGCACATTATATATTTATATCCATTACTATTTTAAAATAATATGTTCCATAAACAGTACTTACAGTAAGGATCATCCTTAGTGTGAGGTGGTTAATGTTCATAATATTACTATATTTTGTGTAATATAGGTGGGACTGCATGATGAATTTATTACATGAAAGATCAAATTTACAAAACAAAACTGAACTTATTCTACTGTAGTACTGTGATGTATTGTAGTATTGTAGATAATTCAAAATGAATATGAAGTGGTTAAAAAAAGAAGCATTTGATTTTGTTTAATTAAACAAAATCGTCAGAAAAGCAAATAAAAAGTCAAAGTAAGTTGATATAAAGTGATATATTCATTGGGGTGAACAGAAGCATGTCAAACTGGATGAGAGAGCCACACATTGACTGTTCAGTAGGTTGTATGGCAATACTGCCAAAACACACTGACAGCGATAAGGCATGAACAGGATCCTAATCGTATTCATTTTGAAATATTCCCTAATTTTTGTGAGCAAAGTAGTGCTCTTTGGTTGTTTGTCTCTCTCAATGCCTTTATATTTTCTTTAACTTATACATATACAGACTACACTGCTCGCAAAAATTAAAAATAAAATATCCCACAATTCATATTCACTCGCTGAGTGCCCATTTCATCTGTCCATTGATCCTCAATAATACATCCATCAATGCATCATACCATCCTCTTGAGTCTTAAGGCTTTTCTCTACACAAAGTTCTATATTTTTGGGAATTTCCATTAAAAACAGGTTTAACATTTTTAACAGTTTAGTGTATTAAGCCGTACCTCTGAGGTATTTACTTATAGTTTGGATGCAGTTTCTAGTGAAAATAAACTTTATAATTAGATTACAGTTGCAGACTATGGTAATGTCGGTCAATCTCCATTTTAATCGACGACCTGTTTCACAGAACACAACAACCAATTAAAGTAAAATTAAGTCTTAATTAAGGTCTTAATTTATTCTAACAACATCTGTTTTTAAACAATAATAGCCATTTAAGTATTCACAAAGTATTCAAAAGTATTCACACTTTGCAAAAAGCGGCTGATGTTCGTGGTTAGAATTTTTAAAAAATCTTCTGTAATAGCAAAGAACCTTCAACTGTAGAACCCAACAGTCTGTTATTGTTTTAAAATGAAACAAAACATTAACAGACAAACATTAACATAAGCATAAGATAAGCAATTGAATGTGTATAAACTATGATAGTTAGCCTAACTACAAAGAAGGCCCATGTTACTTAATAATAGACCTCTTTAAAACATTACAATAATCATTGTCATTTATGGTCGAGAAAGCTTTTGCTTGTGTGTGATGTACAGTACCTGCCCAAGAGAACTATTTAGAACATTGAAGTAGGCATCAACAGATTTCATCATATGCCTTAACTTTGGATCATTCGTTTCGAATCTTTGGCCAAAGATAATGGAGCAGATCACATTGGACACTCCTTCAAACAGCAGGTCATGGGGATTGAACACAGAATCTGCAGAGGAAAAATAAACAAAAAATATTCAAATTACAATAATGGTTTAATTAATAATTCTTTGAAGGCAGTGGTTTTAATGACCTGTATGACATTTTGCAAATATTAATGCAAAATTACCATCTGTATGCCAAATTAACTTCCTAGAAAAATCTAGAACAAAATAAATATGTCACATGCAAAAGACTGGACATCCTATTAGCACTTATTAATCCCTACTTCAGCAGCAATTAGTGCCTCCAAATGTGTCTTGTAGCCAACTAGTGGTGTTCGCATTTTTTTTCCTTTTTCCTTGCAGATTTGTTCTCAAACATATACTTGTATATTTTTCATCTTGCATGCCTTGCATGTCTGAGATCTAATCACAAAGGTCTACCATCTGTGAATATATTTTCAAAACCTTAATTCCTAATTTAAGAAAACATAAATTACAGTTGGCATAGAGCTGTTTTCTTGAACCGTTTTTCCTTTCCATCTGATGCAAGTGATGTTTCACCTACCTTAGACACTGACTTTTGCATGCAGGAATGCTGTACAGTGGCCAAGGGGAACCAGTATATTCACACCAACAACACCTGACCAAATTTGACTGGTTCCATCTGCTTTTTCATGGTCTTTGACTATTCCAATTTCCCTAAATTTCCATTTTATGAAGACATTTCTGTAAGTATAAATTAAAAGATAAATATATTTTGACAAACTTTTTAAGATCGATTATAAACATACAATGTTTATAATCTGGCTAGATTTTGCCAGATTTTGGTCTGGGAGAATAATCAACCATTTCCAGTAAAAATGATTCCAGATTACAGGTTAGGAGGTCCCCATCTGACATTAGCAGAAGTGTTATTTAATCCTTCTGAATAAAACTCGCTGTTTCGGGAGGATCTTGCTACTGGAAAGGTGTTTTTAAAATGGTTCAGGAATAAAGTTGTTTAAACAAGGCCAGTGGCGGTTCTAGACCAAAATCCCCAGGGGGGCCGATGTGGGGCTAGTGTGTTTTTAAAGGGGGGCACATTTATAACCATATATAATGGCAAAACGGGTCATTTGTTTATTTTTTATGTTTTATTCTATATTTA
>JAUZSU010190019.1:0-12123 GCA_034780255.1 Parotocinclus maculicauda
CCTGCCCAGGCCAGAACCAACGGCACCGATGCAACACACATCCGCAGTTCCTCCAGGAGCTGCATTTTCTAGTTATTGATTGTTTTTTTTGAAACGTGAGTGAGATTCTCAATGTCTGCTTGCACACTGTTAAAACAACATTTAAGATGTCATTGTGGTGGTTACATAATACCTTAATCAATGCCATTAACATAATGACAATGTTTATTATTCAATCGATAATTAGTAAGCGTAACAACCACTTTATACGGAAGAATACAGACCAAAAAAAAAAAAAACAACGAGCGATGCAGAAGCTTGCTAACCTGTCCTTGCTGCCTTCAGGCAGAGTTCCAGGGGGTATCTCGATGTAAAGCTTGACTCCTGTCAGACACCCCCTCCACAGAACTGGCTTGGATTCAGACAAACGCCACTCAAAGAGCAAAAAACGCACATGGCTGTTCAAGGGTGGAGGCTCTTCAAGAACCAGCAACTGTGCATCCTGTGTATGATTTTGAAGATAAATATTTATAATCACAACAATAAAAAAACAACATTATTTTAAGACAGACTTTAGCATTTAAATTGTGGCTGTATAACATTTAAAATTTGAAGTAAGTTGTTTCAATGATGGTTTTGAAAAATAAAAAATAAATCAAATACTTTCACAAATCATTTCTGGGATCAAGTCTCAAACTATTGGTCACCTGATTTCCTAGTATACAGTAACAAGTACTTAATGCTTGTGTATTTTCATGCCGCCATCATGTTTTATATGCATATTTAAACTGGGAAGAATCACATTTGCAATTAATATAAAAAAGATATTTAAAACCACACCTATGAATCCAAATATGATCAAAGTGATTTATTATTTAATTGTGATTATAATAATAATAATTAATCTGAGAATAATGACAGGAAACCAAGGTATACTTACAGAATAGTATAACTTGGCTGAAAGACTGTGATCCCTCTGATCATTCCCTCGCCCACCTGGGATCTTTAGGGGTGGGAGAGGGGCATCAGGAGCACCACAGAGGCCCCAGACACAGGTTACTGAAACACCGGGGGCACCTGCAGGAAATGCAGTATTGCAAAGTTTTGTGTTTTAAGGGACACATGCAGTACACACATTATGTCATTATTAGTAATATAAAAACCTAAAACAACAAATGGTAAAACAGCAGAAGCCTTCAGGTATCACTGATTATATTGTGCAATAACTTTCCGTGCTATAGTTTCTCTAGGTGGTAAACATTTTAGTTGTTCGGTTTCATTTGCCACTGATGTGGGTCTGTAGAGACTCCCATATTCTATATGCCTAGACTCAAATTAAACATATCCTGCCAAGAGGACCAAGCTGCTCAAAACAATAAATATACAAATAATCAGATAAATATATGACAAATTACTTCATAGTTTTATTTTGGAATTATTACATAGTGTATAATTTGCTATACAATAAAAAAAATAATCCTGCTATTTAATTACCTATATTTTCTAATTGAATTACATAATAAAATTATAACTTTTTTCGATTTTTACTTATTTATTTTCACATTTAAGGTTGATGTATTTTTGATCAAAGGCATTTTTCCCCAGATATGGTTATTTTAAAACGACACTTTTTAGAGTAAAAAAACATTGTGGTAATCAATGGCAGTGTGAAGAGACAGAACTGGTGATTGGCTGATCCATGTGAACTCTCAAAGAATTATTATTTTGCCTCTCTTGGCTCGTGTGAATGTTGAGTTGATCCCTATTGGATTATGATCAATCCCATGAATTGATGTGGCAGAATAAAATACTACAGCAGGTATTATCAGGAGCATGTTGTGACAAATCATTCCCTCCTAATAGCAGGACTAACACCAGTGCAAACACCATCTGCATCACTTAAGAATACATTATTAGTGGCTAGGGCTGCCACAAACGATCATTTTTATAGTCGACTAATTACTGATTATTTTTTATGATAGTCGACTAATCGGATCATACGTTAATTGAATATAAAACATACAGCTTATCGCACTAAAATGCAGCTGCTATTATATAACCATCATTAGATTTCAGCTATATGCTATCTAAAAATAAAAACAATTAAAATTATAGTTAATTAAACGAATGAACTACTGAAACGTAACGTTAGAAAACATTAGCATTACTATTCAAACACATCATTGTTATAACGTTACAGAAAACACATAAATGCGTGCTAAGGCTAATGAAACAAATCGCCATCGCTAATGTTAACTTTTACAGCTATCAAGATGAGTAAGTACTAAGTTACCGCTCTGCTTCCGCTAATTTTAGCAGCTAACTAGCAATTTAGCTTACCGAGATGACAGTCCTTCTTCATCATTGTCACAATCGGCTACAACACGCTTCCTTTTCAGGTGCTTGTGCATTGCGGTTGTGCTGCCGTGGAAGGCAAGTTCTGCCTTGCAGATATTACATTGCACGCGTTTCTTTTTCGTTTTCTTAAAGTGATCCCACACTTTTGAGTTCCTTAGCTGGGTAGCCATGATTCCAGAGCCTGTCTGTATAACGTCCTGGGATGTCGTCCACTGCCTACCCCGGTTCCACTACTGCCCATGTGCGTCAAGGACAGAAAGCAGTGGGAACTGCCACAGTAGTTTGGAGAGAAAAACAAAGTTTAAAAAAATTAAATAAAATAAAAAACGACGCGTCGACTATTTTAATAGTCGACATAATCGTGACTAGTCGACTAATCATGGCAGCCCTACTTGGGTCATATTTTTGCATAAATATAGACAATCCTGAAGGATTCATAAACAACTGTATCTGAGCTTCCTGCTGTGAACTATACATGATCTTCATCTATTAGTTACTCTGAATATTTCATGTTACATTTATGTGTTTCGGCCCTCCACAATGATCTTTTCTTGGCCTTCTCCAAGGTGCTTGTAAAACCCTGGTAATGGAGAAATGACCAATCCCATTTTTTTAAGTGCTCTCCTTCTAACACAGCCAGTTATCAGAGGGGGATAAGTGCCTGCAGCCTTTCATGATTGGAATTGCTCAGGACTATTAAAACTAGATATAGCTGTTGTTGTACCTAATTATACATAACACTGTTGTGCCAGTTAGTGTTATGTAATGAAGATGATTGGTAATCACATGGAACATTAATTAATTTGTAGGCCATTTTGCTCTGCTGTGAAATAAAATTTTATATATCCTCTTATAAAATAAGGTCTGGGTTGGTTTCTCTGGTGATGCAGAGGTCAAAAACACTAACCTGTTATTACAGAGACCTGAGTTTGAGTCTCAGAGGTGCCTCCAGTCTGGCAGGGCGCTCTACAGAAACAATTTGACATGTCAGAGGGAGGGATGGTTGTGCAAGGATCATTTGCCTGCGTCTGTAACAATGACGCCATCGGCCAATGTAAGCGCTGGCACGGATGACAGACAAAAGCAACAGAAGTAGTATGTTCTTGATATAAGAACTAACTGTAACATTGAAAAGAACGTCACAAGACATTTCTGCAAGAACTATATGTTTTCTCACAATTTTGAAACGTCATTGTGAAATCACACTTAGTGTAGGTTTGGACAATTTCCTTCATCTACAGTGACCACTTTATTTCAGACAGTCACGTGGATTTGAAGTATATGCCTGGAAGTACATGCAAGAAATACACCCTGGAAGGGGGACATCAATCCATAAACATTGAAACACGCATTTACAGGCTCCTTGTCAACAACCTGGGGCACTTTAGAGCAGTGATTTAATCTTCTGGGATGAAACCTATTTAGATGCGAATAAACACACTAAAGGATCTTTTATTGGCATTTTTGCACCACTGACCTACTGAAATCAACCAATTAAAAACCAAGCAACCAAATAGAATAACCCTTTACCCTGTTCTGTGGTTTGTGTATATCAGTCATATATTAACCTTATATTTTTGTGATACTTTTTAATATAGCATAATGACCATATCTTTATTGTTGTAGTTCTATTTTTGGAATCGGAGTGCAACAGTGGAGAACATTTCAGTTCAGGTCCATACTGATATATTGCTTTTCCCCAAACTTTTATTAATTCATTGTGATACCCACTTAATCCAGTTCAAGGGTCATAATGGGGACCTTTGAGCTCAAGTAACTACCTACCCTGCGTAGAGCTGCAATCCATCGCAGGGCATATACACATTCATTTACACTTGGACATTTTAAAGAGACCTAACTTGGAAACTGACCAAATGTCTTTGAAATGAGGAGGGAAGCCACGACAGACTGCTACTCGGGCGTCACTAAAGTGGAGTCTGAGCAGTAGAGAAGATCAAACCTGGGATCTCTGAAGCTGTGAATGGCCAACTGTTAGCCTTATTTTGGACTTCTTGTCTATAATTATCCAGTAGGTAACCACTAGGGATGCTCCGATCATGTTTTATGCTGTCGATTCCGATACCGATCACCCATGAGTGCCGGTCAGTACCGATACCAATCACATTGACTGGCTGTAAATTGTTCAATTTTAGTTATGAAGAGTGCAACTTGCTACGTGTGAGCTGTGTTAATTGCGGTCTGATTGTTGTTGGAGCCTTCTTTTTATTCTCTGAAGTGAGCGTCAAACTTAACATACTCCGGCAAGTGTTTGTTCTCTAAATGACACATTAAATTAGCTGTGTTGGAGCAATTTAATGTTTAATTTTAATGCATTTCAATATGATTTGCTGCACACAACACTGCACACAGGGCCTCTGCGGGCTGCAACGTACAGGTGATCGTTTTTCGTCATCATACAGAGACGCACGCATGGCCGTGTAATGAATGAAAGCCCTGATGCATGCCTTTTGTGCTGGAACAGTGAACCCTGAGCCATGAGTAAAAGACTGACTGTCTGCCCAGCTGGCATCAACCAGTATAAGTTAGAGAAAAATAAATATATAATAAATATAGTGTAGAGTCGGCTGAGTTTCCGACTGTATTTGCTGTGTTTCTCAGTAACTGATATTGTTAGATAGGAGTTGGGGACTTTTTGACTTTAAAATGAGTTCACAATTCTTAGTTTGAGCTTGTATTTGTTGGAGGATTGGAATGACGAATGCATGCCTTTTGTGCTGGAGCAGCATCCCCTTTAGAGCCCCTAGTGAGAGACTGTACAGGTAGCTCTGACCAGTATAATGCAGAGGTGAAAGAAGGAAAAGAAGTGTATAATAAATGTAGTTTACTTGTGGCTGAGTTTCTGACCGTATCTGCTGTGTTTCTCAGTAACTGATAAAAATAGGTGTTAAACAGTTGTTCACATTTCTCACTTTGATCCTGTGGTGTTTTATATATTTTTTTAATTTACTTTAAACTTTGGTGATGTGTTATTTATCTTCGTGGAAATCAGACTTGTACCATGTCTTTACACGCACTTAATAATCTGATAACTGTGGAAGATTAGATTTTGTCAGTAACCCAAACAATGATGTTTATATGCACTTGGGTAATCGGGTAATGGGAAACCTCTGGGTTTATATGACTCTGGTAATAATTTGATTTCTACCTTGCAAAGAGCCAACAATTTCACAGAAGAATGGGACACACACTTTATTAACTAATTAATTATTTTCCTTTTTTTATTCAGTATTTACTGCATTTCAGTTTCCACAGTGTATTTGGTAGTTGTTTAGTGCTGTATTAAAAAAACAACAACCATGTATATGCGAAGAATCTGGATAGTATACATGAAAGGTAGCGAAGTTTTTCTTGGAACAAGAGTGAGAAAGCTAATAGAAACGTATGGAAATACATGTGTTGGGAAATCAAATTACTAGAGTAAAATCAATTGGAGATTGGAATATGCTGTTTACATGATTATTTGGTATTCAGATAACTGCAGAAATTCAACTATGATCGGATTATTAAGCGCATGTAAATGCACTCAGTGATGTTTGTGACTTAATTTATTATTCACTTAGGCTGTGCTCACATGTAGTTGGTTTGATGTGATTAAACCTTGTGCCATTGCTTAGTTGGTGTGCAATCCAAACAGCGGAGCACACCAAACAATTGGACTTCCAAATAACTTTGGTTGATTCAATGTATAAATGCAGCATGATCCAAGGGCGCAGGATGAGACGTTACAAGGTGACGTTACAAAACCTTTTTTAATATGCGTTTTCCTGTTTATGCTTTCATTCATTCATTAAGGTTAAGCAGTACATTTTCTAACCATCCTACAGGCGATCTTTAGATAACTTATTTGGACTATAGAAGGTCAACTTGGCATACTGATGAACATGCCAGATGCTGCTATTGCCCATGTGTAAGGAGTCACACAAAATACTAGCCACTGTAACCTGTTACAATTTCCTATTTTTTCCTATATTTTCTGGTTGCATTTTCATAACAGGCTGATAATGATATCTATTGCTATTGTATTGTTAAAACAATCGAATTGTTAAAAAATATCCAATGTATTGGTGACGTTTAACACAATACTGAATATCTGGGCACCCACTATGCTATGCTTACTTTGATCAGAATTAGCACCCCATGCCCTTCATAAGCAAAAGCCATGTGACATCGGTTGATACTCTGGACTGCTAATCAGATGGTTGTGAGCTGAAATCAAGGCTGCCACTGTTAAGCCTTTGAGCAGCGAGTTCATGAGCAGATGGTGACGAACCAACACCACTAAAATTGTACATGTCCAATTATTTATTGTATGCACTTGTATCTTGCGGTTAATGCAATCTTTGATGTTCCTGTTTAAACTGTCACAGCCTGCAAAAGACCCAGACTGAAGCTTTAATTGAAGAAAGGTTTAGATGACCGTCCTATTAAAATTTGTGATTTAAATGGAATAACACAGACAAGTTCTACTACGGACATCTGATGTGGCCTAAAAAAGCTCTGTAAATCCATTAGCATCTGTCCTTGTCACTCGTTTTGTAATTGTATCTTTCAGAACACTGTCATTGAGCATTTCCAGGTGGCTTATGTAATTTGAACATGCTGCACTCTCACTCTTTTATGTCTAGAATAGAAAGGCAACGGGCTTTTCACGTAGCAACGATAAGGTAATCAGTGAACCGTGGTGCATCACCTAGCTTAAGGGGTCTTTGTGTTTGTGCATTTGTGTTTAATAAACAGCTACCCAAAAACAGCATATACATTTCATTTTTTTGATGCAATTGTTTTCTCTTTGCGTTCATCTCCACTAACACAATTTCTGTTAAGGAAGTCTAATTTTTCCCCTAAACGTTGTTTACTAAAAGTAACAATATACAATTGAAAAAACGAACAATAACAATAAATGTAACGCAATTAAATTTGTTTAATGCGTAAATGCACTATTTGCGTCTCCATTTTTTTAATATATGAAAAATTAAAAATAAAATCTGTCTAGCATGCAACACAAAAAAATATTACCAGTGGAAAAAACTATTTAACTACTAAATATTTAAATACTTAAACAAAATAATAGATGTGTTGAACGCATGGTAGGAGCACGTTGTTAAGTTTTTTATTCCAGCCCCAGTTAAGAGACGCAAATTTTCTCCTCTATTTTTTAATACCAATGCCAATGGACTCAAAATGACACTAATTGGCCTGCTTTATCGACGAGATAATTAACCTGTTTATCATTAACAACCAGAAGTGTTTGTGTTTGTTTGTGTGTGTGTGTATTATTTATTTATATATATATATATATATATATATATATATAGTGAGCAGTATGCATTTTTCTTGATCAACAGATCTTGAGTTAAGTCGCTCTGAATAAAAATATCTACTAAATGTCATAATGCATCGATAAAATTGTAACATAATGAGCTCAATGACTTGCAGTGTGAAATGTCTTAATAAAATGATCTCACCATTAAAGTAAAGGTAAAACCATTTTCTGAACTAAAAAGTCAGCCATAAGGGAAAATTAAAGAGCATTTAGGGGTTCATTCTGATGATGACCTTTTTGCAAATGGCTCTGACAAATCCATTTGAAAAGTTCTTAACAGAAATTTGTATGAGCATTACACATAAACTGCCAAAGGTTTTGGTCACCCCTTGTATTTTAGGATTAGACCCTGTCAGCTGCTGCGATTGCTAAAATGTTTGTGCAATCAAGTCCATAGTTATAAGAGAGCTTGTCAAGAGACGATTTATCTGGAGTAGAGCTAATATTGGTAACATTGTAATACTGAGGAACCCTTTAACGATGATTAATTTGGTCAGGGTTATGGGGGAGTCCTGGTATATACCAGAATTTACTGGTATGTATTCCATTGCATGGTTTCTGTAATCACACTACCAAAGTAAATTAAAAAACGTTTGTTACCAACCCTGCCTAAATTATAATTTCAATTGTGTGGAATGTGCAGGTTGTGAACAGGTTGTAGACTATTTGAGTCTTAAACTTGGTCACAGTACTGTTTTTCTATTGATGTGCATCAATACTTCTATTGAACTCGTTGCAAGGATTCATTGTCCTTGTAATGACTGCAATTTATGGATTTGTCTCAGATTAAGATGGCCAACTCACTCTTTTCTTTTACTACAGGTGAGCAGCACTGTTTGGAAACGTTGGAGATTTAATGACATGTATTATTTTTTCTCTTTTGTTGACCTTTTAGTAAAGATTTATGTCTTTCTGAATCTAAAATCAAAGTGCATATAATATAGAAAGAAAAATGTTACATCTCAAGATTCAGCCACTTGGGGGAACAAAACCTGACATTTTGAACGGAGAAAGAGATTGTCTAGCTGGGATTGAGAGTGGAGGCGAATACACATGGTGAAAAAATGGAGGTTGGAGAGCAGAACCTTGCAGTCTGTGCACTAGGAAGGAACATGTGTGGAATTTAAGTAGTATCGTTAATAGAGGGCATGATGACATTCACTAGCAAGGAACAGAGAAGTGAGCACACAAGTTCAGGTTCTATTTATTTGTATGGTGCTATTTACAATAGGAACTCTTCTCAAAGAAAAGAGAACTACAGAGAAGTCTAGACCCTGATGAGAATGTCAGAGGTGACTGTGGCAGGGAAAAAATCTGAGAATTTTAAAAATGAATCCTCAGAATAATTTAGATTTTGTTATTGAAACAGAACCGAATGCTAATTAACTTAATCCACTGTTTGAAGTAATGTACTGTATCCCTACATATCATTTGGTGTGCAGCACTTTTTCAGCTTCGGCTGCAGTAAGTCACACGTGCAAGTCTCAAGTCTTAAGCTTCAATTCTCAAGCAAGTCCCAAGTCACTGTGGAAAAATTCAAGTAAATCAAGTCAATTTCCTGCTACAAGTCAAGCAAGTCTCCAGTCAAGTCATTGCAAAACAAAATTACCCAATCATCAAAAAAATTAAAAAATAAATTAAAACATATATATCCTCTCAGTATGTACAAAATACAAACATTTAATAAAAAACAACAAGTCATTTCGAGTTACCTGTGCCAAGACTAAGTCAAGTCTCAAGTCATGAATATCAAATCACATCGAGTCTTTTATCAATGTTCATCAGGTAATATCTCAAGTCCTTAAAATCACGACTCGAGTCGAGTCAAGTGACTCTAGTCCCCCACCTCTGGTCACCGGTCATGCAAATGGAGATGTTCCTTTAATCCCTATTTCAACGTCAGCCCTGGGCTAGGTTGGAAACTTGGTAGGGAGTGAGAAAGTTTGAAAGAACAATTCAAATGTACCTTTTAATGATAATAGAGGTTAGTGTTATTTATATGTCCTTTTTTATCTTCAGATTCCTGCTCTGGACAGCATATACATGTTTATGTTGAGCAAATTATTAGCAGAAATGTTTTAAAAAATGATCTCCATAGACATTAGACAAGAAATCTGTAATTACTATTTACAGTCGCACCTGAAAGTTTGTAAACCCTTTTAGAATTTTCTGCATTTCCAATAGACTTCTGGGTTGTTCATGTCTACTTTCTGAAGAGCAGTGGCTTTCAGATGGATAGATGGAAATAGATAGATTGATACTTTTATTAATCCCAGAGGAAAATTTTTAATATTTACCTTGCAAACCTGCCATGTAAACCATTAATGTTTAGTGTTCTCACGGTTGTGGACTCATAAACATTAAAATATGGAGAGAATTGTTTAGTTACTTAAAATGTCTCCTGGGTTTCTTGTGACCTTGCAAACTTTTATACACTTGCCCTTGTAGTGATTTTTTTTCTGAGACCCTCTGAAATCTCCTGTGTTGATGATCATGCCAGGATGCATGTTGCAAATATCATACTCTTAGATCCCTGGTCTTTAAATACAGCAGAGTGCCCACTAACACCTGATTTGTCATATCATTCACTGATAACATCCAACTTAAATTCTACGTTTAGCTAATTATGGAGGTTTACAAACTGGACACTTTTAAATGTAATTTTGGATTATATTTATTTTTCTTCAATAAATAAATGAGCAAGTAATAATATTGTGTTTAAATTGTTTATTTGATGTTTTTGATGATATAAGATGTTATTTTAGTTTATATGTTTGCATGAATTCTAAAGTGTTTATACCTTTTTATTTAATGTCGGTGAAAATACAAAAATGAAAACCCTTTTTGGATTTGGTTACAATCATTGGCACAGTATGTTCAAAATAGTTGCCCAGTGTGGTGTTTTGTTACGGAACATCTGCATTTCTACTAAGTATAATGGACAAATTATAATGTTGACCACTACTGTACTGTAGCAGTAGTTAATATTTTGTACAAGCACAAATTCCAATAATTCACTTGGCACACAATTTCAGGCGGAGATATTATTTCTCTTCAGATCTCGCAGCTACTTCTTAACTGAATACTCCAGAGGCACTGTCCAGTGCTGAAATGTAATTCAACAACATGATAGAGGCTTTGTCAGTGGAGTGCTGATGTAGACCCATTTTAAAAACGAGCATGCGATTAGTAGTCTATATTCCATTGCCAGCTGTAAATGAATCTGTAATGTGGGTGAGAATTAAATCGTTTCATCAAGAAGGGGGTTTAGGATTAAAGTGTTTTCCAATTGCCCTGGCTTGTTTTAACTTTTTTTTTCCTAGGCCTTTTGCCAGTTATTATACTGGAGTTATTTAAGGTTGTCCTTCTGTGATCCTGGTTTCCACAGTCTATTTTTACTGCCTTTCATGTCTTTGATGGATAGAAGCCACCAAACCTGACCTCAGTGGAATCATTTTTCAGCTGCCCCAGGCCACTTTCTCCAGACCTTTGAAACAATAGCCCATTTAGCACATGTTACTTTTCCTCTAGCTAGTGTTGTTTTTGTCTGCCCTTAGAAGGCAGAGCAGTCTCTCCCATCACCGAAGACTCTGTTGACCCTCAGGGGCAGTGGGGAAATGAGAAAAGATGTAGATGGGAAAAGACGACACCCTCACCAATCAATAGGACCGTTTTGTAGTCTGCACTTGTTCATCAGCGCTGCCGCTATTGCGCTCCACTCCAGACTAGCCCACACACTCTGAATGATTTTTGTGTGAGTCTCTTCTCCAAATCGGGACCTTATCAGCAGGGACATCAATCATCTGTCCTAATCAGTAGTGTCTGAAGTCTGTCTCTGTGCACTTTGCATTTCATAAGGACTGGAGAGCCCAATAATGTGCCTCAGAGCCATTTGTGTGCAATAATCCTCAGCATCAGCACATACTGAGAGGGTGGAGTAGCATATCCTGTCATCTTCTTCTTGTGTTTCCCCACTCTAATTGGCTTCCTGCTGTTCATTGCGGAGGAAGCTGATTGAGCAATGAGCCAGTGACTTTCCTAATACTCCCTATTGCACACCACCTGGGAAACTGAGTGAGCAGCAAAAAGTAACCAAACGCGTACGTCTTTGACACTTGTTGGCCTTAAACCTGATAATTTTTTTGCATTTTTTACAAGACTTTGCACTAGGGCATGGCATGGCTTCTGTGTAACTAGGGCTATTAAAAAATCGATACAGCGGTATCGCAATTGTTTTTGTCAGTCGATTCCGGTTAATGGGACCACATCGGGACGCGATCGTTTTGGTAGTAATAACCGGCTAGTCCGATTAAACGAACATGCCTTATGTTACAAGACGGGACGTGCTATGTAACATATATTAAATGTTTATTAAACCTTTATTGTGCGATTTACACGTATAGCGAACGTACAAACAATAACTACTGTTGCTTACGAACTTT
>JAUZSU010190030.1:0-12123 GCA_034780255.1 Parotocinclus maculicauda
CTACTGCCACCTACAGGTCTTTGCCTAACATTTCCATTTACTACAAAAAAAGAAGCTACAAGTCGCCACTTAGCCACTGCAAAAGCAGATCAGCGATTTATGGGAGGATTTTTGGGCTCCCCGGGAGACTTTTTGCTTTTATCAAAGGTCAGGAAATCCGAAAAGTTGTGTTGACAAGAGCAAAACTGGAGATGAACACGCCCACCGCTTTCTTGATTTTGTTCAAGTGTAATCCGTCAAGAGAACGCGTTTTTACATACCGAAATTACATAATGTACACGTTTTTGGTCCGATTAAGCGGAATTTTGGTCCATATAAGCAGAATAACACGTATTTAATAGGATTTGATTCGGTACTTTAGGATTTGGTCTGAATACACGGCTGGTCCCATTAACCGGTGGTCCAATTAACCGGAATCGACTGTATATTCAGTCATTGGCAGGAGAAATTGTCTTGCAAAGGTCTGAGTGGATTTAAGGGTGGTACTGTAGCAAGATGCCACTTTGGCTCAAGGCAGTTAATGCAAGTCTCCTCTTAAGTGCAGTTATTGTGAAATGGAAGCAACAACAATTCACCCCTCAAGCTATAAATCCTGTAAGTGTATTCCAACTCAGAGCATGACCACTAAAACTTACAGATTGTTTGTTGCACGTTCTACGTTTTTCCAGACTGCATCTGGAAGGAACAACTGTGCAGAAACTGTGTGTCGATGGCTTAGTAAATTGAGTTCTCATGGCCAAACAGCTGCACATAAGCTGCACACAAGCCTTAGATCACTAATAGCAATGCCACTTATCTGCTGTAATAAAGCATGCCTTCACTGGATTTTGGTGTATATTTAGAGTGTTTGTGAAACCTCGCCCACCTTTACAACCCTTTTGTGGTTTTGATTCGTCTACTTCAACCCAGGCCGACTCCGATAAAGCCAGACAAACCCATCAATCCAGAAGGCATAGTCGTCGGGTTTGTATCTTGTTTCCTGTCTCTTCCATTGTTTATCTGATTCTGTCTTTATACCTGCTATCTCATTGTTTTCTTTTTCCTTCCATCTTCATTTTATTTCCTGAGAAGGCACTGGAGGATGATACCATGTCAATCCGAAGTAGTGGGAGTTACAGGGTGCGTAACCAATGAGCGCCAGTCTGATATCTCTCAACCTTCTGATGAAATCCTTTTTGACTTGCTCTTAAAAGATAGGGATTTTTTAAATTTTGTAGTTATACTAAAACAATATATATATATATATTTCAAAAGAATATTTTAATTTGGACTTCGTGTAGTATAATAAAACTACAAAATCAACTGTACACATTTAACATCCAATCCAAAATTAAACATTAGAAATAAAGTTATGTAGAAACAACACATTTAAAAAATATAAATAAACAAGCATTACATGAAGTGTTGATTCTGATTATTAAATGGCTGCACTTGAGACAAACCTGATACAACAATCTGGTGACCTCTGATGGGAACGGCTGAAAGAGGAAGGAATGTAAACGTTAAAGTTGAAACATTTAAAAAAAATAAATAAATAAAAAAAATTATTCCTGATCTGATGAGGTTCAACACACAAAAACCTCATTCTGCTTGATCATCTAAACCAAACCTTATTGATGAAAAGTACAATTCATGTAAGCTGTGATTGAAATATTGATTTGTGAACTTCAAGTTAGAACTTTTGTATTGTTTTGTTAAATGTTTTTGTTTGGAATTTGTCAGTAATTTATAGAAGTTGTTTTAATTCACTCACACACCGGAAAATGAGACTTTCTACTTTTTTCATAGATGTACGAGGTGTGTTTTGGGGAAATGAAAGTGAGCAGAAGTTGTTCTGACATGAAATAAAACTCCTGAGGATATGTAATCTCATTTATATGTGGGAATGCATATGCGCTTTTCACATCCACTGTTTAACTAGAAATAACAATCATTGCTAAACAAAATAAACTATATCAAATAATTATTTAGGAGTTATGTAGTTAGCTAAATTAGCTATGTTTAGTCCCGCATTTTGATTATACTGCTCACAAAAATTAGGGGATACTTCAAAATACAACATCCCATAATGAATATCCCCTAATTGTTGTGTTTAGTGTATTGTTGCAAGACTCCTTTGCAGTTCCATGTTGCTATTATGTCCATTTTTGGCCTGATATTTATGACTTTATTTATGACTTCTCAGCCTTTTATGGACATAGTACTTAGTCTGTCGAAAATGTTGTAGTGTGAATAATGTCATAAAAACTTGCTTATTTGTTAAATTTCTTTCTGCTTTTAAAGTCCTCTATCCCTTCACTGCTTGGCAACTCGCATTGCTCCAGCAGGATTAGCAGCTCTAGGAAAAATGCCTCGCTGGTGCGTCTCTGTGTGCTTATCTCTTTTTGCTTAAATGTTGCACTAATCTTTGAACTTAATACTTTGTATTGAATGTGATTTACATCATTTTTATTTATAGATTTCGTAATCAGAAAGCATCCTTAGGATTACTTGGCAGCTACAGTAAACCTATGTTAGACTGCTCTAAAGAGCTTCTAATTTATCATTCACTAGAGGTGTTTGTGCGTTTGTCTTACACCTTGCTTTTTATATTTACATTTACAGAATATAGCAGACGATTTTATCCAGAGCGACTTACAATTAATACAGTTTTACAATCTTAGCAATTGTGGGTTAAGGGCCTTGCTTAGGGACCCAACTGTGGCAGAGGTGGGATTTAAACCCTGGACATTCTGGTCCATAGTCAAGTAGCCTAACCACTAGGCCACCACAGTCCTGCTTTATGAACTTGATACTACTTTAGAACCTGATATAAACCTTAATGTTTAGGCTGTGAGATCCTCCAAAATGCCATATTTTGGTTGTATTGGAGCAAATTAGATACAGATGTGAGAGCTGGTTAAGTAGTTTTGAGGTATTAGGTTTTTAGAAGTCCAGAATTTTAACCACCTATTTAGAGTCTAAAAACTGTGGTAGCAGAACTGCCTGTTCTATATTTGTGGCTGTGGTAGCCTAGTGCTTAAGGTACTAGACTATGGACCAGCAGGTCCAGGGTTCAAATCCCACCTCTGCTAACTACCATTGTTGCCTTAACCCACATTTGTTTGGATTGTCATCAAGTGGTAAGATTTATGCATATGGAATTTTCCTCATCCAGCTCATCCTGGTAGCAACAGAGCAGTGCTTATATGTCAAGCAGCACGCTGGTAAAAACATGGGTGTTAAATAAATTATCTGGCGTAATATATCTGAAAGTTTTAAGAATTATAGTGAAAACCTCACAGTGACTGTACATAACCATTTACTAGTTTCCTGCACTGATCTTTCGCTCATGTCGCTATTATGTTTTTATACATTGTCAATATGAAAAAGAGTGAAATCTCTGAGACGTTAGGTAATGGGTGATTAAAGAACGCAAACCAGAACATTACGCACTACTTAAAAATCGCATGTTTCTTTTCATGCAAAAAAATCTGACTGGCCCTAAGCCAGCAACAATTCACTAGATAACCACCATGGTAACCTAGGTTATAGTTTGAAGTACGTTTGCCTGTGCCAAATGAATTTCAGGACAGGTTCTGAACTCGCTGCACAACCCTGACCAGGATAAATAATAAAACGATAAACAAATAAGTGTATAACAATAACGGTACCTGCCGTTTCATTGTTTAAACAAACCCTAAACATCCTTTTTTCAGGCATTTTATCAAGAACATTTAGTCACAAAACTCTTTGTAATGCATGTAAAAATCAGAACATCGACGGCAGGGAGGATAGCATTACTCTGAATGGCAATTGAACCTAAACTTTAACTTGTGTTGTGTTCAGTCTTTATAACTCATTACACTTTAGATATGTGGTAAGCAGTAGTCTGCAGTTCTTTATTATGACTGAGTTAACTAATCCTCGTTTGTTCTGTCTAACTGCATGAGTTGGCATGGCTTGTTATTATAATTTTATACATTTATACATGATTTACACAGCCCTGCTTTCTTTCCAGTCTGATGCCAATAGATCCTCCCTGAAGAGCTCTCGCTCCACTGTATGTAATTCCAATTATTAGATTTTTTTTTAAAATCAGAATCCTCTGTCTGGGTTATACTGTATTCTGAAATGCAATTTCTTTGATCACGGGTAGTGTTACTGTTGTATTTGAAAATGTGACTATAAAAAATGCTTAAAAATTCAATTAGTGGCTATGCTGATTTGTTTACTGCATAAAAAGATGTTTGTTTGGAATTGTAGTCAATTGCCCTTGTGACGAATTGTAGTCAAGTATAGCCATTTCTTTAGTTGCCGGTACAGTTGTGAGACTGAGAGTCCCGATATTCATTTTTAGTGGCAGAATGTGTAGCCAGTCCACAGATGTATTAATAGCCTTGTTGCTTAGTTAACATTTACAATGATCTGTTGTGTCAAATCTAAACACATCTGTTTCAGCTGTCATTCTTATGTGTATTAGTTATCAGTATTCTGAGTATAATGGCCTCATCTAGCAAACGTGTCATAGCGTGACTTAACCATCTGTCATCCTTCTTGTAGAGCTCTGTGTATAATGATCTCCACACAAAACCTGCTTCTTCAAGGAAAAGACCTGACCTACTGGTCAGTGCATCTGTTCCTCATTCTGAGTGTAAATTTCACTGGCTTACGTTTTCAGAGATGTTTTTGTAACCTTTCATTTTGGAGCTAAGCTTGTAAGAATTCTCTTTAAAACCGCTTGTGCAAAAAAGTATATTTGAGATATAAAATAATATAATGCAAATATCGTACGTTTTTTTTTTTTAGGATATGTTTAAGTATTACTGCTCTACTCCAGAGGTTGGTGCTGTATAAAAAAAAGCCAATTTGATCCATAATACCAGTTATTGTAAGGGGTAAAAAAAAAAGTTTCACCTTAACATTATTTGATTAAAAGTTTGATAATGATAATCATAACTAACTGCAGTAACATTTGCAATTTTTATGTAACTGCTCGAGCATTAAGTGGTGAAGACGATGCATTGTGTCAGATCGTATCAACGTATCAGTCTTCATTACATCATGGTTTTAAGTATCCCTCAACAGCGAGCCCTGTAGACCCTGCGATAGATTACCTATGTGTGTCCCCTGTGCTGCCTGAGGAAAGCTTGGACTACGCCTCAAACCCTGACCAGTAAAACGATAAATAATATACACTGGCAAGCCAAAAGTCACAAGAAAGGAATTATACTGCTCACAAAAATTAGAGGATACTTCAAAATGAAACATTTCATAATGAAATATCCCTTAATTTTTGTAAGCAGTGTAGTATTGTGTAGGATCCCCTGTAAAAGTGCCTCCACTCGATGTGGTGTTGATTTCACAAGTGAATGGAAGATGTCTAGAGGGAGGTTGAGCAATGCCATCTGGATTGCCACCCATAGCTACGTAGTATGCAGGTGCAGGATCTCAGGCCATCCCACGACATCCCTAAATGCTTAACAGCTTGAGGGAACTCTCCAAAATACTCCTCGAACCAATTCTGGCCAGTTGTCCTGCTGGAATATTCCCTCATCATGGGGGTATATGACGTCCATGATTGGCTGCTGATAACTAGGGTCCATGGCTTTATAGGGTCTGTACCACACACAAACCCTACCATTAGATTGAAACACTTGGTAGTGGATGTGATTTCTTCCACTTGTCTGTTTGCATGACCAGTTGTTGCCAGATACAGATCACGATTGTTGAGCACTCGTGGGCAGACATTGCACTGTGGATGGTGGTAATGCCATCTACGATGCATTCCCGCTTAATGGTTTTGACCAGAGAACATTAAATGCCCTCACAGTTTTAGAAAAGAAATGTCCCTTCTCTCTAGCATCCTCTGTCGTGCCTCGTTTAAAAGATTTTGCCTTGCTATGAGCACCCTGGCCAGTGCCTCAGTCCCAAAATAACACCTCAAAATTTGTGGGTTGCCAAGTCATCCCCTTGGGTACCGACACTGCATAGTCAATGTACATGCAGCTATCCCATAACTTTTGGCAGGTCCAAGTGTATGTTTACCTGGGTTAAAAATTAGAAATGTTATTTTTTTGTAGCATTCTCACTAGGGACTTTCTGCTTTTCTAAATTTCCTGTTGTTTCCATGGTTTAGAGTTCTGTCTCATTATAGTGACACATTTATTGCTTTTTGATATGTTATTTCTTAGACTGGCTTGTATTATGACCAAAGGAGCTACAGCAGTTTAAAGAGCTCCAAACCTCCTCCTCCTCCCTCTTCTACTGTTTCTTCCTATCAGCCTCGGGTTTGTCTTTCCTCATGCCTACTCTCCAACTTTTTACATGCTTATTATTGGTGCTAATCTGCACAGGTGTGCCTGTGTCACACTATGCATATATAGTCTTCTAATCGTCACTACTCTTCTCACAGGCGTTGCCCACCAGCGTCTCCACAGGTCTGATGCGTAGCCACAGCATGGTCAGTCTATTCTTAAGCGCTTTGCATGTAGATCCATTTTTATCATGCGGTTGTAGTGTTTTAAAAATGGGGACGATGTCATTTTGGGTCACCCAAAAGTTGGAACATCCGTGTACTCTCTTGTTCCAAGATTGCTCCAGTCTAACATGTGATACTATTTACACAATACATATCATGAAAAGGAAAAACCAGGAAAAACTAATTAGGCTAAGCTTTTTTTAAAATGGCGTACACGGGCAATGAGCCACTAACCAAGAGAGAACATAAAGGGGTTCGTTGCTTTGCAAATGTTGTGCATCCTGGCACAGAGTGTCCTACGATGTTTTAGCTGTGTTCGTAATAGGCTCCTACCCATGGATTCATTGGCAGTTTTTATTTACAAAAATATTTAAAACCACACTGTACAGCTGAGCTGAAGTGCAATCAACGTATTTGAGTGTAGAGTGAGCAGGGAGTGGAACAAAAAAAATGCTGCTCCACTCCTCTGATGCTCTGGTCACTGGGTCACCACAGAAATGGCAATTTCGAACTGGAGAACATTTTAACTAAACCGTGTATGCTGCTTTTTTCACTATAATTTGTCATTTTTGTGCTCAGGCCTCAATATGTGATGATGGTCTCTATGGTACACAGAGTTCCAGAGCTGTAAGTTGTTATCAGCATGTGGAATGGGGATCTATACAGTGATACATATTGGGACAATTAGATGAACAGATTATTTTTGTGGCTTGTTTGGGATGGTTTTCAGATCATTACTCTGAATACCTGATGTCTATAATGTATATGCTGATATTCTGTATTTTAGTTTCATTCACTTTGGACATTAAGCACAACTTTAATAGCTTTGCAAAAAAACACTTACTTCACTGTCTTCACTTACTTCACTATGGCAATGTACTGCTCACAAAAAATTCAGTAGGAGATATTTCATTTAGAAATGTACCCTAATTTTTGTGAGCAGGCTATACTAATGCAATATTGCATGGCACCATTTGGAACACAGTTAAATGGGCTGCTTGTTCCCACAGCCATCTGAATGCAGCTGGTACTCTTCTGGTGGCAGCTCTATCCATAGTAGTCCAGCGGTAAGCACTGTGCACCATGCCTTAACGTCCACGGTTTTGCTGGCAAGCCCTCCCAGCACAGCATGCAGCTTGTGAACGTCGAAGGCATGCGCCAGGGAAAGCTTTTGAGGGTTTTGTGTGCCTTTCTAGAGGAGTGATGCTGTATGTAAGCCTATGCGGTTTATAATTCACAAAAATCTTACAAACAGATTTAAATAGCACTGTATTAAGTGAATCTGTATAAACAAGGCTTGATTGAGTTGCAGAATGCAAAAGAAAACAGCCTGATACAGTGATTGCATTTTCATGATTTACATTTTCATTGTCTGTTTATTTAGATGGCCATGTAAACAGCATACTCTGATTTCTCAGATTAGATTATGACCTAGAAATCAGATAGCATGTTCGAGAGAGCTGGATTTTATTCCAGTAACATTTACCCTTACTCTAATTTCATTTCTAGTTTTCTAAGTCTGCCTATGCACGCATTCAAAGCCCTGAAGCAGCTAGCAAAATCAAACATGCCAGGTCCGCGTATTCTGTTGATTTGTTTCCATGTTCCTGGTAACTTGTTCCCTTGTGGGATCTGGCAACCCTGGAGCAGCATCTGATGAATGCCAGTTCACATATCAGTTTCTACAGTACATGGAAAACATACTCACTGTGTGGTTTGGTTGTTTTACTGTATGGTTATGAAATATCTAATAGAAATGTGAATATGTGCAGGTTTGTGTTTTTAAAAAGGGGGTATGGGGATTTCTGCAAATTTCATGTAGGGTTTTTTTTTTGCTTGCGGGTGTTCCATGCTTCTAGAATATTTCATTTTGCATGTATTGCATTGGGTTAGTGCTGTGCTTTGCACATATTTTTTGAACAAGTGTCACATTTATTTTCGTGGTTTCCTCCAGTCCTCCTCTGATGATGACACTTCCAGCATCGTGTCTCAGGATCGCGTGAGACACGGCCGAAGGGATAGTGTGGTGAGCCAGCTGAGACATTAAATCCAGTGCTCTGAGCGCAAACTTACTAAGACTGAATTGTTTAATTTGATTATTTTCCTACTTACTTTCACCTCGCCTTTTCCTCATAGTCATCTGATTTCTCTGACATAAGTGAGACTGCTGCCGACTATTTCAGTCGCACAAACCGCAGAGGCAGTGTTGTTTCTGATTTAGATGACCTGAGCATCCCAGATTTGGACAGCGTAAGTGATGGCTCGGTGATTTGCTGCATGCCGTGCTGTGCTCATCTTAGATTTGAACGTAAATTTCATGCAGGAATTAATAAAGTGATCTGCCTAACCTGCAACAACCACTTTATACTGTATGTCTTCAAATAAACTTTAGACTAACTGTATTATGTAAAAAATAACTGCCTGATAGTAGATGCGTATATCAGTTTGGATTTAAATAGTTGTTGTGTGTGAGTGTGTGTTTGTGTGTAACTGCATATATGTATGCTGTAATTAAAATCTTGCAGTTATGCAAGGTGCATGTAAACTCGTACTAGATTTAACAGACTGCACTGTTGCTGACTTTCTGCACTGATTAGGCCAGACTTTTTTTTGTATTGCTTGTTTCGCAGATCCGCCAACGATCATGTTTGAAGAAAAAAAAAAATTAATTATTTTTATTTTGGTATTTCTCGGCTCCGCCACAGCACCAATGGTTGAAATAAAATTTAAAAAATTATTAATTTTTAGCTTTTTCCGCCCTCCGGTGGAAAGCCAACGGTTTTCTTCTGTTCATTTAATTTTAATTGTAGGTTAAATAAATTTTATTTATTTTTATTTCTTCCTCCTTCCTTGTATTGATTCCACATAGTCCTCGAGAAATTGAAAAGTGATAAAAAATAAAGATTTTTTTTTTTCTTTTTTCTCCCTCCTCGGTAGATTCTTAAGTAGAGACATCCCAGAAACAAGCAATAGAAAACGTCTGGCCTTACATTTGTTAGACCTTTTTGTAAAATTGGTAAGAGTATGTATGTGTGTTTATGCAAAAAGAATTGCAACCTGTTTGAATTGATCATATTTTTATTTTACGTTGTCCTGAAATGTGTTTATATTCCCACCTCTATATACAGCAACTCTGTGTCTTTGGACATGTTGTCATGGTCACGATGATTTGCTGAAATTCAAACCCAGCATTAGAATGAGCAAGCAATGTTGTTGGTACATGATGGGATTGATCTGAGAATTTCTGGAACCGCTGATCTACTGGGATTATCACTTGCCACTGTAGCCAATTGATGCTCTTTTTCATTCTTTAAAACAGTACAGATGCAGACAAACTTCCTTTTTTTGGGTTATATTACTATATATGGTCTATATATATCATTGTTCAAATAATAGTTTATCCAATCTAATGGTGGCCTAAGACTTTTGGACTGTACTGTATTCATCATGTTCACAGTATTTCTAAATACCATGTCTATGATTTGTGTTAGTTTTATAACTTATAGGCACTACTTTTTAACGTTGCTTGGACCATGGTGATTGCCACTTGCAGATCTTATTTTTTTGTTGTTTTTCTTTTCAACATGAGGTTGGTACCATATTGGAGTGTCAAGTGGAAGTTATGCCATTATAATGTTTCTTTAATAGCCCCAATTTCCACCCTAATTAAACAAATAATCTATGACTTTATGGCTATAAATGTATTGTGCAGTTTTTCAGCTAAGCTCAGTGTTTTATCTTATTTTTTGTTACATATATGCATGTTATACTAGCACTACTTGACATGGGTATTTGTATTGTCCACGACAAAGTTTCACACACAGTTTTCTTCAGGAAACGTGCTTTTCGAGTTCAGCACTCAACATTGTTGCAAATATAACCTTAAGACTTTTTTCCTTTCTAGATGGATGAGAAGTGTGACAAGCAGTACACTGACACCTTCAGCCGGGTGAGTAAGTGATTTGTGACAACACGTAATATTTTCTGCTTTAAATTTTACTCACTTGCACATTAAAAAAAGCACATCTCTCTGTGGACAGTTTGAGTAAAACTGGGACAGCTTAGTGTGACAACTGGAACTCTTACCGGAAAAAGAGCTCAGAGGAAAAAGAGAATATGTAGTTAGTAATGTTATGTTTGGGTTATGGGTGACAGTTCAGCAGAACAGTCGTTAAGCTAAGACTAGCCCACAAGGGCGGTGTGTCAGAGTGCTAATATTGTATGTTTATGTGTCGGTTATGTTGTGTTGTAGCCTTCATCTCGATGTACCACTCCTGGTCTTTCTGCTGCAGCACTGGCCACTTTGGGTGGCACTTCATCCAGACGGGGCAGTGGAGACCCACCAACTGCCACTCTCATTGACCCAGATGCCTCTCTGAGTGAACTGAGGGTAAGACCTGTCCTCTGATTCTGCCAACAGAATATCTTTGTCACATTTCTTTTAGATTCTCTTTATCTAATTTTAGGACCAACTTTTAGGTAAAACTCTGATTTTGTAGGTCATGTATTCACAGAAATATAGAGCATTCTAAAGAGTTCAAACACTTTCAAGCACCGTTGTAACCTGTTCACAAAAAATTCCTAAAACTTTATTATCCTTAATCATAGTGTATAAAAAATGTGGGTAGCTGCACATAATGTACTGGGGGACGAACTTAATAAATTTTGTTTTAAATACTGGAAAACTGTGCATTCCTGCTTTCTGGAGATGTTTCTGTTATGCTTTTTTCCCATTTAAGCTTTGTGTAATGGCTTTATATTCTTGAAAATGTCCTGTTCTGTTGGTACCTCAGGGGAAAGTGGGCATGTGCCATATTCTTCCCTCAAATGCTTCTGCCTTTCACCTATATTCATTTCAGTCCCTCCTCCTCAACAGGACATCTATGATCTAAAGGACCAGATTCACGATGTAGAGGGGCGATACATGCAGGGGCTTAAAGAGCTAAAGGTAGAGGGGCCTTAGCTCAGTGCATGACTTGTCTTCTTATTTCTTGTTTCTGGCTGTTTGCTCCCACTCACCCCCAAACCCTGCTATTTTTACTCTTTGTGTGGAAGCACAAGTTTTGCAAGATACTTTTATTCAAACTGATCCTGAAAATGTGTAGCTTATTTACCTAATTGCATGTAATCCCTGTTTTACGAAATAAATATACGATGTGAATCCGGTGATGCACACAAATAGAGATTCAGCAGAAACTGCTCCCATGCTAAATGAGGAGCTCAGCAGTTGAGTGACGTAGGGAGTCACACGTAGGTGAGCGCCAAGAAATGTACTTTGGGGGGGCCATGGTTGCGACAATAAACATTCTGTTTCTCACCTTTAATGCATTATTCTATAAATTACATGAGTTAATCAATACTCAATACCTAATCTTTTACTTTGCCCACCTTTGTGTTTTAAGCATGTTTAAGGTACACTATGATATATAGAGTATATATACAGGAGTTGGACAATGAAACTGAAACACCTGTCATTTTAGTGTGGGAGGTTTCATGGCTAAATTGGACCAGCCTGGTGGCCAATCTTCATTAATTGCACATTGCAACAGTAAGAGCAGTGTGTGAAAGTTCAGTTAGCAGGGTAAGAGCACAGTTTTGCTTAAAATTTCGCAATGCACACAACATTGTGTGACATACCAGAGTTCAAAAGAGGACAAGTTGTT
>JAUZSU010190041.1:0-12123 GCA_034780255.1 Parotocinclus maculicauda
TGGCAGAGGTGGGATTTGAACCCTGGACCTTCTGGTCCATAGTCTAGTACCTTAACCACTAGGCCACCACAGTCCCAAAAGAATAAAACAGAAAACAAACGTCAGTGTGATATTCTGTCTAATTCATACTCTTCTATTAAACTGAGCAGTGGAAGGTCAAGGGCCCTGTTCTAGGGCCCAACAGTGGTAGCATGGAAGAGGCAGGATTTGAACCCTGAACCTTCTGGTCCATAGTCCAGTATCTTATCCCCTACACTATCACAGTCTATAATAATCTTTGTTACATCCAATTTTGTGTAGATAGTTAAATGTATGAGCTTGTTCCAGAGATAAGTACTAAGGGGCTAAATACTTTTAGCTAAACAAACGAAGAGAAGCACAAGCTGTTACCAAGCACTGGTTGTTGCCATACACACAGAATTTAGTGGGGCACGGCTATACCCTGCTTATCAATCAGTAATAGGTGCACAACTGTGCATAGCATTAAGGCTATTGAATGCTAAATAGGTAAAGCGATTGAATGCTTAAGTTAATTGGAAATAAAGAACAATTAATGCCATGGATGAGAAATTAAGTACCAAATAACAATAAAAACATTTTGTTTTATGACAACATTCTGATGCCTTTGTTAGTTAATAAATTATTTTGCTTTAGTTCTCTAATATGTACTTTTGGTTGGTTATACGTTTATATGTACATCAAACATAGAGAAATTAGCTGTTATTACTCTTACTAACATCATTAGCTCCTCAAGCTTTGGAAAGATGCTGGGGCATTATGGGAAATGTAGTGCCTGTCGTAAATTTCATTACCGACTCATGTAGCTCTGGCCAGCAGTACAGATATAATTCACTTTTTACCGCTGTGATTCTATTGGGCCATGGGAACATATTAGTGGACCTGATGATGTCCCTGTCTGAAGGCATCAGCTCTGAGCTTTAAGAGTGGATCACGAATGACTATAAATAAAAAGGATGTCTGCAAGCAGTGCCATAACTTGAGAGAACGAAATAGCCTACACTATCGAGCCTTGGTTTTTAGCTTGTTTTCCCAAACATCTTATGTTTTAGAGTAAAATCAGGGCATCTTTTGCATTAAACACAGAGTGAGCTTGAGTCGCTGGCAGTCGGACTGCAGAGTTATGATGGTTTAACCACAACATTTGCTGGGTTCCATTAATCTAGCTATCATTATAAATAAGTATGTAATATTGGAAGCTGTCCCGGGTGGTTATTAGACTACATGGTAATTATCTAAAAGTCTGAAAAAATAATACTGTTTTATGAGACTGAGGATCTTTCTAACCAAATCTGGATCACATTACGATTGTTTATTGCAATAATTCTTCAGATGATAATCGTTTGTCTAAATTTCCTAGCATACTGTCTACAATATAAGTCTAGATAATTGGAAAGCTGCTTTGACAATGTGCAATTGTTAAAAAGTTCTTTAGAAGAAAAAAAAAAACCCTTTGACTTTCAATAAGGCCACAAAACAGTATGGCACTAATCAACAGTGTCCATTCAGGGAATAAAACAGAATAAATGTTTTTATAAAAAATTGTGAGGGTAACATCTCATTACTGGAAAAAAACTTATACTTTGATATTTATCCAAGACTATAAACATAATATTACCGGTAAATGCAGTAAGAGTTCGTTTGAGTATAATCTTCTGCAATTCTGGCTCTATTGGGATCAGGTTTCTACTTATATTGACTATGTTAGGTTCTTGATTATCTGTATTATTGTTCTCCATTAATAACAAGAGTTAAACAGCACGTTTATGTATGATATATAACATGGTATAGTAGTTACACTTTGTATATAGTTCCTGTGTTTGTGTGGCACAGCTCCAGAGTACCAGGTTTCCTTCTTGGCACTGGATGTTGTCGATGTAGATGTAGTTCTCACTTCTTTTTTACAGGTATGCCCTGTAGAAAGACTGCGGTCTGTGAAACAGGGTGTTGACCGAAGTGAATTTTAACTGGACTGTACCATCATCCACACAAACACGAGTAAATAGCACAGAAAGTTTACTTTTTTTACAAAAAAAAGTTCAAATGTAAGTTAAAATGCAAGCACGTGACTGTTATGGTAGTTGGTGTCTGTGGGGTGTTAGACAGGATTCATAGGTGGAGAAAAGCTGGTACAGTGCAATGTTAATGATTGGGAAAAATGAGTATTGCATTTGGGTGTGAAAAGGCTATAGTGTGAAGAAAGTAGCTGAATTTGCAGGCAAATCAAAGTGTACGGTCTTACAAATTCTACTTCTACTTCCCATTCTACTCGAAATTCTTATTCGAATTGTACCCAAAAGATGAAACTGATGAACAGGAACCGAGGGAACACTCTGCTCCATATGTTCATGGTATGCAATTTTTTTGCAAAGTGGCACACGAGGCTTTTGCTCACTTCTGCTCGCAAAGTTGCCTGGTTACAGAGGGTGAAAAAAATAGATTCAATTGGACTCGGTTCATGACTGGAAATCTCTGGTTAGATGAATTAGTTTTTTGCCCGTGTTTGAAAGATGCACGGAGTGGTGTTCATCGAAAATCTCAAGACCTTTAGCGAGGACTGCATGCACGATGTGCTTCAAGCTGGAGGAGGTTCTGTGTTGTTCTGGGCATGTTTTAATTATATGGAAACGGGTCATTTGATTGAGGTGTACATTTGAACCACAGTGCCTACATTGAGCTGCTGGACACCCAGGTTGAGCCTGATGTTCAGTTTTTTACCAGGGAACTTAGCATTCATATCCCCGTATTCCAAGATCATTCTGATGGGCTGCAAACGGGACTGATTGGCCATGCATCTGGAGTGGCCCACAAAACCCTAAGATGTGAATCAACCTGATAATCCGTGGAACTACCTGGAACAACGCGTAATAATAAAAAGTGAACATGTTCCTGATGTTGTGTACATTCAGGAATTCGTCCAGTCTGGAACAAATCAAATTGCAGCTGTATTTAAATAAAAGGAAAAAAGAAAAAATATTTTTATGATGTCTAAATGTATAGTGCAATTGCTTGTGTTTGTATCCCAGTTCAGACAAGTTTTCGGCGTTTTCTCCGAAAGCCATGGCAAATCATTTGCTTTATGGTGTTAGGTTTATCACCACCTCCGATCAAATGTGTTCCAGCTTTAGTTCTACCTTTTAACACGCTCTTTCTGTTTGCACTTCACTTGTGCTGCGAGGACTCAGCCTGCCTTAAGAGGCCTGAGGGGGTGTGATGTGCTGGGGCCTGTCCAATTCCCCCTCCCTCTCGATAATGCACCCCCGACCAAACCTAATTAGAGTGGGCCTGCCTTGGGTGGCGGCTGCATGTCGGAACCTGTGACCCCACAGAGGCTCCTGGAGGCCGGCCTGAGTTTTTGTGCTCACCTGAGGGCAAATCGAGATTCGTCAAGGGTGTCAAGGAGACGGCGCTTATAAATGCTGCTCTCTTCATTTCTCCCAGCCCTTTCCAGTGACCCTGCGCAGATAAGAAACAAATAGCGTGGGTGTGGGTGTTTTCAAAACAGCGCTGACAGGTCCGCCTGGGTTTTACCTAGCGCTGAAAGACGAGCTGATGCCTGGTCTCAGGTGCTGTTACTCAGACTGAGCTGAAAGGTTCGAATGTAAGAAGGCGAGCAGTCAGACTGTACTGCAAAAATACCTTTCGTCAACTCAGGCAGCGATAATAGCCGCAAGCCTGGCACAGTATAAGTGTGTGTGTGTGTGTGTGTTTAAACTGGGTGGAGTTTGGGTCTGCATTTTGGTGGATTTTGGGAAGACTTTGGAAGATTTATGATTAAAGCAGCTCAAATGTAGTGTTTGTTTTTACTTTGTTTTGCATTAGTTACACAATATGAAAAACAGACGTTCGGATCTTTTCCCATACAAACAGAACAAACGTCTATTCGAAGGGCAATCTGAATGGTTTTCTGCAAAGCAGGTAGTGGAATTATCACACAGCATCTATCACTCTCAATCTTAATGTTTCCCTAAAGTAATAAACATGATTTTTAAGCATTTTAAGCCATTTAAATAAACACATTCCTTATTAAACGGTAAGAGTGTAATGATGCACTCTGCACACAATTCAGTTTGGTTCAAGGTTGAAGAGTTTACAGTTCCATTTTCTCACACAGAGCTGTGCACATTTTTACATTTTTGACCAAAAAAACCCCTTTAGTCCCCTTTTATGAAAAGACATGACTAGAAACGAGAGTTTTATAATTGTAAACAAAATGCTTCATTGTGGCACCGCTGCCACACAGCAAGACGGTCCCGGGCTCAATCCCAGAATCGGGGTAATTTCTGTGTGAAGTCTGCATGTCGTCTGCGTGGGTTTACTCTGGGTACCCTGGGTTCCCTACCACAGTCCATAGGTTAGGTTAATTGGCATCTCTAAAGTGGCTGTGACTGTGTGTGTGCCAGGTGGGCACGAGCTGGCATGTGACCCCTTGTGGATGAAGCAGCAGATAATTTATGGATGGATGCTTTATTGTAACTTACCATACTGTAAATAATTTTTTTTTTGATTTTAGAAAAATAACAAATAAGCATTAACAGTAAAGTGTATCAGGACTGTAATAATAAAAGTACGTTGTGAGCATGACGTATGATTGCCTCTAGTGTTCAAAAAATGCAATTTCACTAGATGGCGTAATAAACAAGAATGCATAAAGCAAGTCGATAAGGCACAGTTCCATTTTTGGATCGCAATGCATTGTGTCATGATGTATCATAAGACCCTTATTTAATTTGGCTGCTCAGGTGGTGCAATATTTAATCCGCTAGCCCACCACTGCTGGGACTCGGGTCTCAGCGTCTTCTGATCAAATGCAGTCATGATTTCGATTAAATTGAGATAGGAATCCAGTAATACACGTGAATACACTTTCGGCACAAACCGTATTCTGAGAGTACTCTGTACCATACTCTCCTGCACATGCTGGACACCCTGCCAGCAGCCAGCTGATTGAGCAGTACTAATAAACATTTAGCATTTGTTTTTTATTTCAATACAGGATTCAGTAAATTACATGAGAAATTCAAGGCTTTATTAGATATGCTCTGTTTTCATAATTATGTCCAATTGCATGTTTTTAAGCATGTTTAAGGTAGGTATAATATCATAATATCATATCACAATATATACTGCTCACAAAAAGTAGGGGATATTTCAGTATGCAATATTTCATTTTAAAATATCCCCTAATATTTGTGAGCAGTGTGTATTAAACTCCTTGATTTACAGAGTTATATATACATGTACATATACACATATATACATATCCACATTGTAAAACAGGGAATACATGTAATAATAATAATAATAATAATAATAATAATAATAATAATAATACTAGCACATCCAGTACAGTTTTTATCAGTACATCTTTGGAAAATAAAAAATAATAAAGAGAAGAAAAACAGCTTTGTTTCTTGTAAAATAAGTCTCTTATAAATGTTTTATTTATTTATTTGTTTACTTCTCATTCTTTATTTTCTGCTTGAACAGCTTCACCGGCTACTAACTAGTCCAACTTTAAATTGGCCTCGTAAACACACCATCTCCATTAATTAACCTTTCAAATGCTATACCATAAAATTCTTCTCGTGAACCATTAGGGTTTATTGGAAAATTAAACCCAAAATGAGTCCCAGAAGTAGACCGACTTGTTGTATAAATCAGTATGGTGTAGATCAGGCAAAAAGTTAAAAGCAAGATTCTGTGCTCATTGAACCATTTTCGCTTGGAATGGAAGGTATATAGTAGATCTTTGTCCTGTTCAACCACGAGCCAGTTTCCAGATTTCTGTTTAATCTCCTGGTATTCTGGGGCCACTGGAAGAAAAGCACCTCCACAACATCACAGATCCTCAACCATACTTAAGAGTGGTGATTACGTTTTTGTATAACTGTTCCCCTTTTACACCAATCCACTTAGAAGCTCTCTTTTGTCTCATCTGACTAGAGTACTAAGTAAGAGGTCCCGGACCGTCTAGCGAATTCCAGGTGCTTCTGTTTGTGGTTACATGAAAGAAAAGGCTTTTCTTCTGGCACGCCTTCCAAAGCGTCTGTTGGCATAGTGGTGGAGTCTAATTGGATTTACAGCCTTGCTTTGGAAATTGTTACCATCTTTTGCAAAGGGGTACTTGGAGGAGTTTTCCCCCTCTCTGACCATCCTTCATAGTTTATTTGGGGTCAAAATGTACATGCTTCTTAAGTTCAAAACAGCTCAAGATTTTCATTTCAGTGGACATTCCAGGCATGTACCTATTATCTGATTAAAGTCAACACATATACAGTACTGTGCAAAAGTCTTAGGGCTTCATTGGGTTTGTTGTATAGTGACTATAAACCCAAAAATTCATTTTATATTTATTCCAATAATGAGCTTTCAAATATTTTAGCCTTTTCACCCTGTTCCCCTTTTGAAAATGGTTCCTTGGCTGCTATTCCTCCAATAAGACCATTCCTGATCAAGCTTTACCAGACTGTAGAAAGCTTGGTATCCCAATGAAGCTCACATATGCTGTTATAAGTATAAAGGAAAGTCACACTAAAAACATATAATAATGTACATATATATATATATGCCTAAGATTTTGCACACTACTGTACGTGTAGTTATCATTTGTGCATTCGGTCAAGTTTGCCATGTTGTTAAACGACAAAGTTTCTGTTGCTCAACAACTTCTTGAAGCCTGAGGGTTTTTTTCAGAGTTCAAGAAGGAAAAACAGTTTCTATGGTGCAGGACAGAAATACACAGCATGCTACAAACCAGATCCAACAAAGCCAGAGGCATTTTACTTTATCCAAATGTTATCTCAGGAAAGCTCAAACCCCTTTCCACCTCTGAGATGTAGTGGAACACTAAAACTAGGTCACATGTATTTCTTATCCTGACTCCTAACAAGCTCTTATTATTGAGAACCGAATGCTTTGCTTTGTTTATACCAATACTAAGAGCACACAACGTTAAGCTGCACGCTTTACTAAATCAAATAACTAGCTGGATTTGCGCAGGAACACAGCACGCCTGCACTGTGCTGACTCAGCGGTCCTCGTAGATTCTGATTTATGATATCTCACTCCTACTGTCTTTTCATTGATAATTACAGATGAGACACAACGGTACAGAACATGTTAGCACAGCGTGCTCAGAACAGGAGATTAAAGGCAGCTAGCTTCTGCTGAAGAGTGAACCAAATTTCACCCCATTTAAAAGGACTTGATTTGCAGACATCACAAAGGTGATTTTACACAACTTGGATCAGTTGGATGTTGCTGGATCCCTGGGCAAGGCTGTTCACGAGAATAAGGAGAACTTTGTCATTTGATACCAAAGACAGACACTGCTTTTTAAGCTAAAAATAAATGTTTTTGTTTTTGATAAACAAATCCATGTCTGAAAACCAGTCCGTACCTGGTGCGACCACCGTTTGCCTTACGCAGTGCAACTTATTTCCTTTGCAGTTGATCGGGTAGTTGATTGTGGTCTGTGGAATGTTGGTCCAGTCCTCATCAATGGCTGTGTGGAAGTCGCTGGATATTGTTAGGAACTGGAACACTCTGTTGTCATGGCCCACCCAGAGCATCCCCGACATGCCCAGTGGGTGACATTCACACATTGAATGAGTGAGCATGCTGGCAATGTAAGAATGGGGATGTTTTTTTAGCTTTCTGGAATTATGTACCTTTGCCCATGGGACGGTGCATTATCATGCTGCAACATGAGGTGATGGTCGTGGATAAACGGTACAACAACGATTCAAAATGCACTCAATAAAATGCTCGTTGTCCATGACGTATGCCTGCCCATCCCATACCCCATCGAATGGGAGCATTCGGTTACTGGTTACGGCTTTCCTGGGACACTTTCTGGCAGGTTGTGCAGAAATTATTTGGTTATGTAAACCGATTGCTGCAACAGCTGTCTGGGTGGCTGCTGTTAGATGATCTTGGAGGTGAAGATGCTGGATGGGGAGGTCTTGGGCTGGTGTGGTTACACGTGATCTACGGTTGTAAGGCCGGTTGGATGTATTGCCAAATTCTTTGGAATGACTTTGAGATGGCTTATGGTAGAGAAATTAACATTCAATTCACAAGCAACAGCTCTGAGGGACAGTTCTGCAGTCGGCATGCCAATCAAAACAAGCTCCCTCAAAACTTGTGATGTCTGTAGCATTGCGCTGTGTGATAAAACTACACATTTAAGACATTATAGGCATCTTGACATGCCACACCTGTGAGGTGGATGCATTATCTTGGCAAAGCAGACGTGCTCACTAACACAGATTTAGACAAATTTGTGAACAATATTTGACAGAAAAAATGTCCTTTGTGTACATTAAAAAAATGAGATCTTTGAGTTCAGCTCATGAAAAATGGCAAAAACAAAAGTGTTGTGTTTATATTTTTGTTCAGTGTATAATAATGTAATACTATTCATAAAAAGTAATCATAATATCATTCTACAATACTACTTATAATAATATACTATTTACTATTGTTAATCTTTTTGTTAATAAATTATTATCACCATGTGAGCAAGCAAATAGTGTCCGGTGAAAAGATAGAGGCTAATAAAGGATAGAAAAGGCCCAGCACCAGACAGTCACAGAGGGTCTGGAGTCTAAAGGATGAGAAGATAAATCTGCTTAATGTTGACCTGCCTAGTAGTGGAGCGGTTTTAGTGCTCTCCGCAAGAACCATTACTCAAAAACAGGGACAAAATTGTAAGAAAAAAAGCCTCAAATGTGTGTTTTATCCTAACTTCATTTTTAAGCAAATGAAAAGTTTTTCAGTAATACTTTTTGTTCTTCACTTACATTAATTACATTATTTAGTAAATTAATTCAATAAATTGTATAAAATGTTAAATACTTTACTGTAGTTAAATGTAAGTATTTATTTATACTCTACACACTATGATTCTATCCAGCTTTCCAGCTCTCCAGTCACATGGTGGAAGCACTGGGAAATGTTTTAAGGAAAAATTGTGGTTTATGATAAATACACCTTACGATGGATTTGTCAGAATTTTATTACTTATTGTAATTTGAGTAATACCTGTATTAATTAAAAATTATGTGCTTAAGCAGCAATTCACTAGCCCAAGAACCCAGAGATCAGACAGCAGTGCTGCTGGAGTTTGTTTCTACACAGGCTGGATAATATTGGATGGTGAATTATTTACTGTCCAGCGGTGACACTGTGGTCAGCACAAGACACATTAACACAACTCTATATCAGTGTCACTGCTGTGCTGAGAGTGATCCACCACCCAAATAATACACGCTCTGCGGTGGTCTGTGGGGGTCCCAACCTTTGAAGCGCAAGATGAAAGGGAGCTAACTGTAGGCAACAGATTTCAAATACTTCAGCCTGTAATTGTAAAACTACAAAGTGCACCTGTATTGTACAAGAGCTGGTAAAATGGCCAGTGAGTGTAGAATCAAGTAGACAGTTTTATTGTTTTGGCTGGTAGGTATCACAGGGCTGGCAGGTCTCACCGTTGCAGCACTAGGGGATGATCCCCCTACCTCAGACACTGATGCTGGTATGCTAATATTTATCACGTTCAATCCTCAGATTTGACCGCGAAACAAAGGCAAAGACCAATGATGTTATTCTGCACAGTTACACAACCGATTGTTTTTGCCAGGCAAAGGAATAAGCACAGAAAGAGAAAGGGAGTTGCATTACATTTTGTGCTTCCATTCGGTGTCTCATTGTGTACTGTGGATCAATTCCCCCCACATAAAACTAAATGCGAGAGCCAGCGTAGCCCACACACTGAGAGGAAAGAGAAAAGCGAGCGCAATAGAAGATGGGACGCCGAGTAGGAGGTGTTGCTGGGCCTGGCCCAAGGAATTTGACCAAACCGAGGGGATGCTTTAGTGTCAACGTAATGGCAGGTGTCCACCACAGAACATACACACCAACGGACCCTAAAATGAACTGAGCTCAGAAAAGAACAGATATTTGATATCGTGTGGCCTGTTTCTCATGACTGAACATGAAGCAGCCATATCCGACTGGTCATCGTTCTTCGGATTTACCAACTCCAGCGCTGACATCATGAGAGCCACTTTCTCAGCTCCCAGAGCTGGGCATGCGGCCTACAGGCGCTGTTGCACCCACTTTTTCAGCCATTCACACTGCAGAAAATTAAAGGTCATGTAGCCAAATGCTGGTAGAAAGCGAGCCAAACAGCCACTGAGTGACTCACCCACATTGGAAGTGACATTGACAGAGAGCCTAGTGGTGTTCCTCAAGGGGCTGTGCTACATGCCAGAACAAACAGAAAAAAGGAAGGGTTTATGATGATGAGCCGATGGTAATTGCACCCCAATAGCACTTTGATTATAGGGGACCAAATAAGCACGGTTAGCTGAAGTCACTGGCAGAATGAGAGCGAGAATGAAGTCATACGCACATGTGCTTATAAAATACGCTGATAAAATACCTGATGGCCACAGGAGCGCTCTAGAACCGTCTACTTATTGCCACTAATTGTAATAAGCATTGGAAGGGCTAAGAAGTGCCAAGACAAAAGTTATTCTGCAGATGCTTACCAGTGCTTAACATCACTGTGGAGATTTAAAATGCAGTTTTGCGTCGCTTAACTACGTTTTACGTTCAGTAAAACAAGTCGTTGATTGAAATAACTGTTAACCACCCTTTGTTAATATACTCACTGAAACGTACCAAATACTGTGACGGACTGCAGACTGGCATTTTTGCCACTGCTGATAGACCTGTCTGGCCATGTGTATCGACACACCTGTAAACTCAGCTATTTACATTTACGGCATTTAGGAGACGCCCTTATCCAGAGCGACTTACAACTCATGCAGTCTTACAATCCAACCAAAGTGGGTTAAGAGCCTTGCTTAAGGACCCAACTGTGGCAGCTTGGCAGAGGTGAAATTTGAACCCTGGACCATCGGACCACTGAACTGTGAAATGACTGTGATTCCATGAATTGTGATTATTTTAAATAATAATTTAAATAATTTCCATAAGACGGCTTGTGTCAGATATCTACAAATGTATATTTTGGTTGCTTGTGGCCCTCTACAACAACCAAGAACAGCACACCTGCTCAGCTGATCTCTGTAGAGCAGATCCAAAATGGAGAAAGCGTCATCGCCTTATCATCGTTGCAGAGATTTTATACAGTATCACCCAACCGACTGTAAATAGTTCCGTTAACATGTAGAGACATGCTTTGCAGTCAGTCAGGAAGCTCTTTTGGATGGTTTACATGCCTTACTTTTACAGTGGCGGACCGTGACTGTTACAACTAGGACTACGTTGTGGTAAATATGAATGCCACAATACATCAATTTAGAGCAGATTCTTATAACAAACAAACCAATGCTGCAATTATTCGCTTTCTGCAGTGAAATTCCTACAGTCATGCAGGCACAGGCCAGCAGCTTCAGGTACTTTTCATATTAATTCTCAGAATGTGGATAAATAATCCCAGGGAGTTTGACCGTGGCACAATTGTCGTCGCCAGACGCCTTGGGTAGTTATATACCTACAGGTATCCTGGGCTTACCACGCTGTACACTTATGAGCAGAAAAGCATTTGCACATCAAATACAGATCATGTTGAACCTTGAGGCAGTTGGGCTTCAATAGCAGAAGGCCATGTTAAGTTCAAATTGGGTCAGCACGGTGGTTCGGTGGGTAGCACTGCTGTCTCATGGGAAGGTCCCGGGTTGAATCCCAGGGTCTTTTCTGTGTGGAGTCGTCATGTCCTCCCCGTGCCTGCATGGGATTACTCTGGGTACTCTGGTTTCCTCCCACAGTCCAAAGATATATATGTCAGGTTAATTGATTAATCTAAATTACCTATCCATTGTGTGGTGTGTGTGTGTGTGTGTGTGTGTGTGTGTGTGTGCGTGTGTGTATATATAAATATACAGGGGTTGGACAATGAAACTAAAACACCTGTCATTTTAGTGTGGGAGGATTCATGGCTAAATTGGACCAACCTGGTAGCCAGTCGTCATTAATTGCACATTGCACCAGTATAAGCAGAGTGTGAAGGTTCAATTAGCAGGGTAAGAGCACAGTTTTGCTTAAAATTTTGCAATGCACACAACATTATGG
>JAUZSU010190052.1:0-22500 GCA_034780255.1 Parotocinclus maculicauda
TGGCAGCTTTGGCAGAGAAGGGATTTGAACCATGAACCATCAGGTCCAGAGTCCAGTACTTTAACAGCTAGACTACCACAGTCCTGGGTTTTGTGACAGTGCACCCAAAACGAATCCAAAAAGTCACAAAGCACAACCATGAAGTCACTCTGTGAGTGCGTCTTCTCTACCACAAACAGTAGCATCGTGATTGCAAGTATGCAAGTAAACATGCTTAGGCCCAGAATGAAGGGGGAGATTCAATTACAAGGCAACCGGGCATAGTGAGTACAACATTAGTTCAGCTGAACGTTGGGGCAGTGTTATAGAGAGGAACCTGTTTTGGTTTAAATTCGCACAGCCACACGTCGTGTGATGCTGAATTGGCTTAATTGTGTTGTGTTGTAGTGTACCTCCTACGCCTGGAATTAACAGTCAGACCATTTGTCAGTTTTTTCAACTTTTTTGCATGGATATTTGTTGCTTATATGGCTAAAGAGTACAAGGATATTTAAAAATGGCGGTTGAACTCAACAAGGTGATTGTGTCAATATGTCTGGACCACTCACTACATACTTACATCACCTATGTGCTGAAAAAAACCCTGCCTTGAAGTAGGAGCACAAAATCCCTATGCACAGCATTCTAACAATTACATTCATTCTCAGTCTCTGCAGTGCGAACACACCTGCAGTGAACTTCTTCTCAGAGAGATGGTGTGATGTGAAAGAACTCTGGGATGGAGTGGAACATAATTTGTGAGGCAGCTACAAGCTCAGATCATAATAATGAGTAAGTTCACCAGTTTTGATCCCAAGCCTGGTAAAGAGCCTTCCGTTTACAACATTTAGCCACAGTCAGTTGTGGGTTAAAGGCCCTGCTCAAGGACCCAACAGTGGCAGCCTGGCACTAATGGTTTGAACCCTAAACCTTCAGGTCCATTGTCCAATACCTTATCCACCAGGCTACCACAGTCTCTTCCAAAAGACTGGTGGCTCCAAAGTGTACTACATACATACCCAATGGTTTAAGTAATGAGCCCGAATGGCTGATAGAGGTATATATTTAATGTCCTTTAATGTTGGTTGAATAATAATAACAATCTATTTATTGTGATGTCATACACAGCTATCACTGCTCACTGAGACTGAGATTTACCCTTCATGATATAAGAGATTCTTTAACGGGTGTGAACACGCTCCTAATAGCCTACTATTAGCAGGCATGCTAGTGGCTTTTGTGTAAGGTTGAACCCACGCACGCACACACACACCCCATTAATGTTTCCCACGCCTCAACCCAAACACCAGTGCAGTACACACGCTGATCTGTCAGATCCCCTGGTAAACCATCAGGACAGCTGTGAACAACTAGTGCGACTCTGCTGAAGATGAAACGATGTGACAACTGCTAAGAGGAATGAATTAAAACACTCACCCATCAAGTCTTTTACAAAAGGGTTTGGCGCCCCTGACCGGAACGCATTCTTTGTTGATCCTCCAAATGAAAATAAGTTACGCAACATCAGCAGGGAGAAAAATAAATATGGTGCATCACCAATTCTAATACATGCATTGCAATTCCAGTACACACACACACACACAATATATATATATATATACACACTATTATATGTGTGTGTTATATTTTATATTATGTACAACCCCAAATCAGAAAAAGGTATATATATATGTATATGTATATATGTATATGTATATATATATATATATAGCCAGGGTCTGTCATGGTATGGGGCTAGAATGCTGCAGGAAAGTACACTGAAATCTGCCTTCATGAGGCATAATTTCTCGGGGTGTCCATGTATTTTTTAACAAGAGACTGCAAAACAAGCCAAATCAGAAAAAGTTAGGACTGAAATGTCAATCTGTTGCAATCGTTCTTTGTTGAACATTGCTTTCACACTTTTCAATAATGTTTTCACACATTTGTTGACAACTGGAAATCCTCCACCCACCTGCGCTCAGCAAAGACTCATGTCTTTCATGGGTATTGCTTTTGTACCAAATCATGTCTACAGTTACCTGTTGACATCACCTGTTTAAAATCACATTTTTATTTCATTTTTTAAACCTCAGTACTAGCCATAACTTATCCCATCAAAGTTTTTGGAATGTGTTGCAGACCTAAAATGCAGGAACTGATGTTTATTAACACAAAAAATGAAGCTGACCAGACAAAACATGAAATTTCTCAGGTTCATACAATCTGCAATAAAATAAAAGTCAAAGGACAAAAATGTATGGACGTATTACTTGTGTTAAAGAAGGACATCCTTGTCTATTAGTTCTTGTACTTAAATTTAACTTCTTGATTCCATCATAAGAAATTACCCTGGTTATAAGCTAGGTAGATTTGGACTCATATTTTTTAAAGACTGAGGTGCAGCAGTGGGTCTGCAGCTCGCTCAGGGCTATTGTTAAAACCTGTCCATTAATTAAAAGCGCAAGCCTAGGGTCAAAGTTCACGTCCTCCCAGGTGGCTCGACGCCACAGGCACAGCCAGTCTGACGCTCACCTAATGACGTCTCCTCCTCGAGAAGGTTTTCAGTGAGAGAGAGAGCGCAGAGAGAGTGAGCGAGAGAGGAAAGAATTAAACTTGCAGTAATCATTAGAACCAGACAAATTAGAGTGTCCCTCAATCCTGGATCAACATTACAGAAATGAGCTGAGCCCCAGGCAAGAGCTGCACTCCAATTTACGACTCACAAATAAAAACTCTCTTTTAAAGATAAGCAACCGGTATTGACGATGGCGCAAATTGTTGTCACTAATTGGTGCGGCACTGAGAACATGAACAGGAGCCAAAGTAGTTTCGGAATTAACTTTACGAATTGTCTGATCAGATTAGACTTAATGAAATAATAATTTCAACTAAAATAGGATTAACAAACCTGGCTCCTGTCTCTCAGATGTAACCGCAGGCTGCTGGAACCAGCAGTTTCTTAGGACCGGGTTTGAATCTTGGACTGGGCTTATAAAATAGAGGTGGTGGGTTTATGAAACCCTATAAATTACTGGCGTCCTGTCTAAAGTACACGTCAGACCTCTGCTAGAATAAACCTTAATTTAAAGAGAAGAAACTACAGTTTAGAGAAGTCGTCCCAATTTGACAGACAAAAAAAACCCCAAGAAGAAGTATCTGTAAGGGACAAGAAGTTTGACAGAAGCCGAATTGACCCTTCTTGGAATCCATAGATTGGGAAAAAAGCATTCACAGCTTGGGTAGAAGAAACTTTAGCTTTGGTGAAAAAAGACACAGCTTCACAAAAACAAATCTCTGCATGGGCAGGAACTGTTGCTCAGTAAAATTTAAATATATATATAAGGAACCTTTCTGCAGAAGAAAGACGGTTCATATTGGAGAACATGAACCCCAGCTTATGCAAGAAGTTTACATTTAGTTTATTAACTCACAGGACACCCTTTTATTTCAGAAACAAAATTGGAAAATGACATATCTGAATACCCCAGCAAATAATGGGTGTGGGGGCCTATCTTTTAGGCTATATCCGGAACACGCTTTCTTGAAAACTGCCATGTTGGATCAAGGGCAAGTTTTTCCAGTGGAAGGTGATCATGTAGCTATTAGTCTTAGAAATCTATTGCCGAATTTCTCTGGTGGTTTTAAAGTTAGATCTTTTGTTGTTCGTCACAGGTAACTAATGTAACTGAAGCAACAGACTTCAACAACCGATACCCAGAAAGATTCACCAATTTCACACAGCACTGTTACATCCCTCATAGCCAAATTCAGAGAAACTGGGACTGTGGAAGTAGTGATCGTCTGAAGAACGACAAAGAAACAGACAAAGAAACCTCAACAATGTTTTTTGCCGCCTTCCACGACTCACAATGTGTCCAGTGAGTGAGTTTGGAGTAATAGAGGATTAACAGCATCTTTCATATGTGTATTAGCATGTTTTTGTCATCCACCTGGAGGTCAGGTTCACCACGCTCTGCCAAACCTACATGGAGCAACTACACACTATGGAGTCCATTGGTCACTGCATTGGTGAGACATTAGATGTACGTGGTATAGGGAAAGACAAGGTGCTGCTTATCGTCAAAGCTGTGCTTTCACTGTATTAATTTTTTGATGTGTTAAATACAACATGCTAGTTACTGTATTGTCAGTTCTACTGTAGAGTTTATTGGGTTTCTGAGTAACTGAGCACCCTAATGTGATGTGTGTTTCATGAATAGCTCAATGAAGCAGCAGTATTACACACATTTTTCACTTAAGGCTGCTAACTTGTGGACTGATGCAGATTTCATGGACAGTTAATTGTTCAATAGTAACTGAATATGTTGTTTAAAATAGTATCTTTGGTTGAGTTTTTTATTCCACGATTCTTACTCTGACCTTTTTGAGTCCTGTGCCTGACAAATTACCCAAATAATGAAAAAAGCTGAAAATGAATACTAGAACTAATGAAAACTAAACTAAAACTAAGAATAAAAACTAGCAAACCCACCCTCAAAACGACTTAAAACTAATTTAATTAGAGGGGGGAAAGACACAATAAAATAAAACTAGAATGAAAAATCCAAAATTATTATAGCCATGATGCAGTGCATGGGATAAAAGGCCTGACTGGAAAGAAAGTTGATGACAGCTTCAGTAGAAAAAGCCTCAGCATGGGCAGTATAAGCCTCATCATGGGAAGCAGGTGGCTCCAACTGAGCAGAAAATCTTAACTTAGTGAAAAAGAAAATATAAAAATCTCTGCATGTGGAGAAGGAAACTCAGCCTTGGTAGAAGGAGCTTCACTTTCACCAGTAAAAGTATTACTTTTGGCATGAGCAAAAGCTTGCCCCTCAGAGAGGATAGGGAAAAAATTTATTTGTGGGCAAAAATAAACCTTGCATGGACAGAATGTGCATCAACTTTAATGTGAAGAGACGTGATCTCAGTTTCAACAAGAACCCTCAGGTTTGGTAGAGAAATCCTCAACATTTTCAATAATAAGAAGCCTATGCTTATGTGAGAAAAAACCTCAGATTTGGCTGCAATTTGGGCATGAGGTTTCAGATTTTGTAGTAAGAAACCAGAGTTTGGGCAAAAACAAGCCTCATCATGGGCATCATGGAAAGCAGGAGGATCAAACTGACCATAACATCGTAGCTTAGTAAAAGAGAATATAAAACATACATGTCTCTGGAAAAGGAAACAGCTTTGGTAGAAGGTGCTTCACTGTCACCAGTAAATGAGGCTCTGCATGGGCAGAGGAATTATCATTTTGGGATGGAAAAGCCTTGGTTGAGAGAAGATGCATCAACTTGGACAGAATAAGCCATGAGCTGGCCAGTAGAAACCATCAGGTTAGGGCAGATGATACTTCAGCATGGGCAGAAGAAACCTTAACCGTTTGAGGACCAAGGGACATGTTTGTCCCATACTTTTTTAAAAGGACGCCAAAATGCGATTGAAACAACCTAGAGCAGTCAAATTTGTAAGAAACAACGTAGTATGTCACTGACTTTATATAAATATGTCAGGTTTCAATATGTATGTGTTAGTTTCATTGTCAGATTGAGAGGAATTTTGTGTCAAAATAACGAAAACTATGTGCATGCAATCCTGAAAGGGTTAAGTTGGCCAAGAACATTCATTTGGGTAAACTTGCTACATTTATCAGATTTGGCAAAAACAAATAGCTAAAAAATGTTTATCCGTCTGTAGATAAAAATCTAAACAATACCAAAATCAGTACAGATCTAAATAAAAATAAAAAAAATTTAAAGGAAAAAAGAAATCAATGGGCATTAAACCATACATTCTCTAGTGAGGTTTAATGCATTGGGTAGTGATTACAGGAATAAATTTGGTCATAACTTTGTCTGAATTTTTCGCTTCTGGTATTTTAGACTGTTTTCAAATTCCATTCCATTAATTTTCTCTCTGGCTCACTTATTCGCTCCACCTTTAGCCTCTCTCACACCAGAGCCTGTAATTATGAAGCTTCTCGTCCCAGTTCAAAGCGATGCGTCATTCACACGCCCCCATTACAAAGACAGACAGCTGTTCATGTGATGAAACAAAAGAGCAAGTTACTTCACACGGCCCTCGCTTACAGCACTTAACTGAGTCAGGCCTGCTTTAAGTGGTCTAAGTGGCACCTTAATTATGTACTGGCCTTGATTGTCCTGGTTTATAATATCCTCTTGAGGCACACCTAACACCTAAAAATACAATTTATAATCTTAACTCTTTTTGAATCTGAAAATTTGATCATAAGAGGTTTGTATTAGGGTCAAATTTGTTCCGCACTGCAAACCAGCACTCTCTGGGTTCTGTCTCTCTGGTAGGGTGAGGTCTCAATTGGTTTCCTGCGGCTGTTGTCAGGTCCACAGGGGCTCCAAAGTCTCAGAGCTTCTCCGGGTGGTCGCTGAGTCTCTTTGATGTACGGTGTCCCCACCGTACACCTCTGGACTTTTGCACAAGTCAATCCCAGCTCCATGACCAATGAACATTGAGATTGAAGTGACTCTTGCGAGGCTGTACTTCAGGAATCATACGTCCAGAACCAACTCCCGGGATCACACACTGACCTCCAGGCACTACTAACCACATATTCATGGAAGCACACTGAACTTGAGGCTTCACAGGATACAAACCAGGGTGGTTTAGCACCGGAAACCAGCATGCTAAAGAAGAGTCAATCTAATTCCAGGTGAGGTTTCAGTTGCGCTTTATAGTCAGTACCTGCCACCACTGTTAGTGTGGTGATTTATGGTTTCCTGTCCCCATAAAGTTTAGATAGAAGGTTTCCTGTCAACCAAAGTCAGGGTTGTGTTATACCTTGCTTTTACCTTGTCAGAAGCGCCCAAGTCTTAGCATTCATCTTCAGAGAAACCCGAAAAGTCAAAATAATAAAACAAATGAAAAATAAATAAAACTTTAACTTTACATTAAAACGTCCTTGAAACTCAACAGCATCAAATTTGAACCACATTTATAATATAAGATTATTATAATCAGTAGTGTTGGTGGTAACATTGTGCAAAGTAACAGATTACAGCAGCCTAATTAATTTTTTTCTGCAATAAAGTATTTGCAAGTTGATTCCGAGTTCAAATAAAATATACAAATAAATCCAGTAGCATTTACTACAAACCATCTCAACTGCTGCCTAGTGATTGGAGAAGTAAGTGTTTCTAAAGTTTTTAAATCTTTGCACTAAAAAAAGATTGTGTTTCGAAGCGCTTCGAAACAGTGTGCCATAGCGGCATCTGCTGGCAAAATTTGTTTGACTACCTCATGAAAACCTGAAGATCGCCAAATAAACAATAATTTGAATTTGTAAAAGAATATTCTCTATTTCTGAAAAAAACGTAGAAAAACAATTGGCTGTTATTCTTGTACTTTCAAGTTGGTACAGATTAATACGGGTAATTTAAAAGTAATGAGTACTAGGATTACTTTTTCCAGGTTGCAAAATAATCCCCTTAACATGTTTAAATAATTATTTTTGAATGCATTACTTTTGTTGAGTTACTTTCCCACACTGCTTTCTGGAACCATATAGCATACCTGTCAAGTTTTGAATTTTCTCCCTTGCGCTTCGAGCCGTCCCACCAGCCCAACCGAGGTTCAGTATCCCTTACATTTTTAGACACGTTTACAAGAAATCTAAAATACCCACATGTGAATCACTTACAAATTACAATTAGATGTTTAGAATCTGATAGGCCTACCTTTGCTGACATTGAAATGGTGTGGACATTCCTACATATGTAATTCTTCAAAAGGGAATTGAAGCACATTTATTTATTTGACATATTTTCAGCATATATAAACATTGCTTGTCTTGAAGTGAAACACATTTTATTTTCATCACACATTTTTAGTATCTCATGTTCACTCGTGGTTCTCTGGCATTCACTAACTTATTATACAGAGTTGTTACAGATTTTGCATCCTTTAATACTTTTTTGGAAGGAGTGGATTTGTGGGCGGGGCCAGAGTGGTTGATTTTACATAAGAGTAAAGCTCAGGCAGTGCTGTTGATTAATGACATCCTATTTTCTGTAACAATCTTTCTCACCAGTTCTCGCGAGGTTAGTGACATTTCAGTTTGGAGAGGCACAGGAATGTTTTTAAAAATTATAATATAATACGGGAAATTTACGGGAAAATACTAATATGAGAGGACGGCGGGAAAGAGGGGTAAAATACGGTAGTTAAATCGGGAAACTTGACAGGCATGCATATAGTTTACCTATTTATAGTTTTATATAGTTATATACTGATATTTCATTACTCATTTTCGTTAGCAGTATAAAAAAAACAGTAAAATATATATTTAAAAAAATATACACACACACTGCATGGGCTTACTCACATGCGTGTTAGGTCATACGGTCACTCTAACTTCACATCAATTTAAGGGTGTATTGGCCTGCCTATTTAGCCAGCAAGTTGGTTAAATAATGTCTAAAACACCACTGCAGTGACATGACACAATTGCTGCCCTAAAAAAGTATTGTAAAATGAACACATACAATAATTTTCAAATATCTTTTGAACACCTAGCAACACAAACCTGGAAAATGTTATCCCCTTCCCAAACGTCCAATTCATGGCTACGGCCTCCCTCAACAGTTATGCACACACAAGTGTAGGCAAGTACAGTTGTGACTACTTTGTGCAAGAAGGTCCTGGGTTCAATCTTAGGTGGATCAGTCTGGGTCTTTTCTGTGTTCAGTTTGTATTTCCTCCATGTCTCCGGGTACCCCAGTTTCTTTCCATAGCCCAAAGACATGCAAGTTAGGTAAACTGGACATACTAAATTGATTGTGACCGTGAACTTGTATTGAAACATGTGTATCGATGTAACCTTGTTCCTGTTATAAATATAGTCATGTGTGCTGATGTGACTTGAAATAAACCACACAAATGACTACTTTGTTGTAATCATGACACTGTTACCTGAAATGTACATCAAAGTTGACCACTGTTAGTGAGAGCCAGACTTTCCAAGTCAGAGGTGGACGGGAACACTCAGTCCCCCAGTCTAAAGGGGCCAATTAGTATTACTGTCAAATGATGTGAATGTAGCCTAACCTGCATTTCACACATTCATGATTCTGCTGTGAGCCACTACTAGCTTTCATTTCTGATTAGCATTAGCATTTTGGATTGAATTATCGGTTTCGAGTTCAGGAGCAGCAGAACCGCGTCCTGTACAGATTTTGTACAGGAAAGTCAGGCTGAGAGTCTTGATGGCTGGTAAAGAGCTCTAACGACTAGCAGATGTACTCTGGTTTAGTTCCCTTCATCGCAGACTGTTTGTTTGACCATGAGGCCCCCAAAGTCTCCTGCAATCCTCCTGAATCCTAATACATTTTTATTTATTAAAGCTGTAAAGATATTCAGTCTGGCTTGTTTCCATTACAGTACGCAGAAGGTACTTAGGTGCAGACACGTTCATTCTCTCTTGTACAGTGCACCATATGAGATATTAACCCTGCATCATGAGAACAAGTAAAGTAGATCATTTAGATGTCAAGCTACATTCCTGATTTATCAGACGATCAGCTTGCTAAAGCTGCTCTGACATCAATTTTCTCTGTGGTTTCTCTCGTTATAATTAAAGGCAAAAAATGCAGCTGTTTATAGCATAAAGTTTATGTCTCACTACTGCACCCCTGATTCATCTAAAAAATGCTGAGGCTGCTAATTAGCCATGAGTTTATTCATGCATGTAAGAAACAGCAAGGTATTGTGGAAGTGCAGCAACATTACAACAGTAAGACAACAGACAATACAATATGGGACGTGTATCATTCGTCTCAATGTAATCTTAACATTTTAAAAGTGACTTTAAAGTCGTTTAATGACTTAAACAGTCCTATGAAAGCTTTCTCTTAAAAACCCATACAGGAATATGCCTAGACAATTTCCTTAAACAGTGAACTTGCAAGTGTATTGAAATGTACAATCATACACTATAGCTGCCAGAAATAGCAAAAACAAATCTACAGGGAATTCATGAAGGTATTACATGCTGTTAGTTATGTTTCAATCAATCAATTTTTGCCCAGTGAATATAAAATCCTGAAAACGTAGAGAAAGAGAGACAAAAATTCACCAACCACATAAGCTCACAAGCTAAGTAAGGAAAGGAAAGAAATCACCCAATGCATAAAAAGGCCTGAAAAAAAAGTGCTCAGAACAGGTTAAGGGCATACTAACACTGAAGCTGTTTGTAAGCCCTTTGTGCATGCATTTTATGTGCAAGTCCAGCCCACCTCAGCACAATTTGGAGCGATTACACTTGTCAAACAAACCATGCTTTGGGGGTCCAATCATCCCAGAGCATGGTACAAATGAGATGCAAGTACACCCTTAAACAGGTCGTATTTAGCCAGCCTGCTGTAAAAGCCAGAATGTGTCACAAAGGAGCTGTGTTGAATGATGTGGCTCTCCATCTTACATCATCATGACACAAACCCTCACCTGCAACCCTGATTTAGATTGGTCCCGCAAACCGGGACAAAATGTTCAGGATATGGCGTCTCTACACTTGAATGTTTTTGCTTAGTTCATGCACTCAGTTGATTATGTACACGGCCTACATTGTGATGGAGGTAGCGGGAGGGGTGACTGTAGTTTTAAAAGAAATAAAAAGAGGAGTCTGGCTACACGGTGAATGAAACAGATAAATTGTAATGCTGGAAGTTTATCCCTGCATTTTCCCAGAACGGTATCTTCTAGTTACAGCTCAGGGTAAACTGTTTAGTGCAGGAAACTTGACCCAGCTAAAAAAGACCTGAATTACAATCTGTGTTCATTTCTCTATTTCTCCGGATAACATTAGCATCTGTGATCTTTCTAAAGCTAAATAAAGAACATCTGTGGGAGATCCGGGTATGGCATCAGGCCTCAGGGGCATCCATAGATTCATGGACTTGAGGAAATCGTATCATTTGATGTAAGGATGAACGTTGTGAAGCATAGCCAGATCTGGAGAGCATCATTGCAGATCTGAAAGGGCTCATATAACTCTGCTCTAACAAGAAACATAATACTATAACAAGGCTGCAGTACGAGAAAATGTCCTGCCAGGATATAACAAAGGGTTTGGCAATGCAAGCGACTCAAATCCCATTTCAGGCACTAAAAGCAAACTTGATTATGCCTTTTGTCATTCTTCTTCCAAAGGAGGTGGAGTGAGCCTTATTTATGCCAGACGTTTGGTCTGCACATGCCTGATTTCTCCCGATCTAAACATCTTGGTCATGTTTACATGTGCAGAACCCAAAATAATGTAGCAGTTCTATTAGGAACCAGTGAACAGAAAATAATGAGGCGGTCAAGCAGGAGAGCTGCACAGGCAATCAGGATATGGAATTATTTATTTTGAGTATCCAAGTTTAGATCTTCAGCTCAGTGCATGATTACTGAACAACTGAGCTGAAATACATGTGGTCCTGCATCTTTAATATTCATGTCTGGTTGGTGCTCAATGAAACGAATCCTAATTCACACCTGAACCAGAACATGAAAGACAGCATCACGGATAAACAGAACAGTCCTCTGAAATGCTTCATTAATCCATTTCTATCCTGGTGATGCTTCATGATGAGTACCAGGTCTGGTTTTCATATTATAGACTTGATCAAATTCAAAGTGCAGCATGGACCAGTACCTCAAAGCAAGAGGCGGATCAATGACAAGTCCAGCAGTCTACACAAAGCTCCCAATTCCCAGTAAATTAGCTACCTTACAGTACTAGCCTTACATGCTGTAATCTGTATATACAGTATCCAGAATCAAGGGAATTAGATAAGGCTGTATCTTATATGCTGTATACTGGCCTTAGTGTAGCATAAGATTTAGAAGCCAATATGTTGCAGGCCACAGGATAGACAGCGGCTGGTGTCAGACCATGTGTAATAGCCAGACCTGATATATATATATTTAGAGGTGCACAACAAAAGCAGCACAATTGTAAATTGGGATCAATCGTAATGGGACTGTGGGAGCCTAACGGTTAAGTCAAATCCCACTTCTGCCAAAGCTGCCACAAAGCATCACAGGGCATCTGTTAAATGCTGTAAATGTATAAAAATGTAAATGTTATTTTTGAAAAATGTCTGAACACTTGCATGACCGCCTGGTTAGCAGCTAAGAGAACAGCAGTCGATCTAAGTTACCTTTATCTGGTTCCTCCATGATACAAATTGTTGATTTCTTTTAGGGATTATCTATAGATCATCACAATGTACGAGATGTAATTTAGAGTCAAAGATGCTGTTTGTTCATTATTCATCTAAAGTTCTGCTAAGGGTTGCAATGGATTTGGATCCTATTCTAAAAACGCTAGCAGCTATGTGTAAATACATACTAGACAGGGTATGAATCCATCACAGGACATCACCCAATCACTTATTCACATCTAGAGGCCACCTAATGAAACAAACCAATGCATTCTAATAACTTGCCACTTTATTAGGTACAACAACTTCATTCTTCACTCATTGTATGTTTTTTTTCAATTTACAAGAACTTTGTAGTTCTGTAATCTACAATTACAGCGATGGGATTGTGGTCTCTGTTGTAGCCTAGCGGTTAAGGTTAAGGTACTGGACTCTGGACCAGAAGGTCCAAGGTTCAAATCCCACCTCTGCCACAGTTGGGACCTTGAGCAAGACCCTTAACCCACAATTGCTTAAATTGTAAGATTTAAGTAAGATTGTAAGTCGCTCTGGATAAGGGCGTCTGCTAAATGCTGTAAATCTAAATCTAGTTAATTTGTTACTCCTTTTAATTTGTAAGTCTCTTTTACTTTATTATCTAACAGTAAGGAGCAATAAGGTAGAAGTGTCTAAGAGTACAAAAACTCCAGCAGCACTAATGCATCTAATCCACCTGCAACAGCTCTACACCAGAGATGTTTATATGTCGCAAAGTACAAGTCCAAGTCAAGTCACGAGTCTTTTGGCTACAAGTCTAAGTCAAGTCTCAAGTTAGTACAACATATTTAAGTGTATGATTAAAAGTACATAGCTATATATATATATATATATATATATATATATATCCAAGAATGTTAAATTCCCTGTAGCCGAAGGTTACCACATACGGTACTCCAGTCGAAGCCATGCTACCCTCGTTTGCTTACATCTGACGCTTCTCTTTGATTTCCCATTAGCAATAAGCAGATGTTGTGATACATCAAGACACAAGGGGCTGCCTCCCAAATCACCTAAATAAAAGTACGGAAAAATGTCAACATTTATACACAAAGAAAGTATTTTTTTCTATAACTTTCACGCACAGTGCCTGAATAACAGACTGACTCTTAATGTCCACAAGTCATTTTGGACGATTTCGAGTCGAGTAGAGAGTCATTAGGGACGAGTTTCAAGTCAAGTCTGAAGTCTTTTTCTAGGCGACTTAAGTACGAGTGGCTCACTCAAGTGCCCATCTCTGGTCTACACACACTAACACCCCAACACCACACCAGTGTTGTCTTTCTAAAATGCGTCATTTAGACGCCTTATACTGATGTTAAAATTATTTTTATGTACTACATACATTTAAAGTCCAGAATCAACATTTTCAACTTCTTTTTAAAATATATGCAAAGCCCAATACAATAAACAATACACTATAAATAAGATGAAATAAAACATTTCTACAGACGTCCAATTCAGGTCCTTGACAGACGTTCACACATCGAACCTATTTTGTACATCCACCACACGTGCAGGAGTGGTTCTGGACCTGATTTGAACGTCCTTTTGACATTGTGTGTTTGCTGGGACATGTTAAATGGGGCTCTGGAGTTCAAACTGTATCCTAATTGTGGCACAAAATAAAAAAAAGGACAAATGATATCTTTTTAATCACTCACTTGGTATTGTCAGAGTTGTCACTGGAAATCACAGCATCAACCCTCATTGCGGGGACAACAGTGTAGAGATGGATGATGTTATCCAGGAGTTCTTCTGTCCTTATCGCCAAGGTCTTGAGTGCCAGGCATAACAACAGCACTGCTCAGGGGACTTAGGCACGAATATTTTTAAATGCTCCGCATGCAATATGCAAATCCCCCGAGGCATTGTTCTGCTAGAGTGGCATGCAGTTGTTGTGGAGAGAACAGTTCAAGATCTGGAACAGAACAAATACATGTTTCCTGCATGGTCTTGCAAAACATCATCTCTGATTTCCCCAAATCGAACAACATCCAGACCGCACATTATCAAGGCTGAAAAGTCAGAGAAGTGTTAAGAGGTTTCTAATCCATGCTGTACCCAGTTCATGAAGCTAAACTAAGGTAATTATGAAATCTGTAAAAGTAACCAAGATCATGTTCTCAGCAGATGGAAAGAATGAGCCATTAGCACCTAGGCGACAGGTTGGTCAGACCATACAATAAACCATTTCAGAATTCACAGCCATGAAGGCGAACCCGCTGAGCTATAGGCAGTGAAGTCATGTTGAATTAGTCTGGCAGCAGTACCAGTGTTGGCAGGAAAGCTCAAGACTCCAGTGCCAGCTATGTCATTGTATATCCGCTTGTTTCTCTCTGTTCAAACCCATTCCTCTATATAGCTTTACTTTATGAATGACAGCTGTGTACAAGAACAGCTAATAGCACTGTTCTAAGTTTTATGGTAAGTCGTAACTCACGGCAGGGTTTCGTGTTTTTAGATCTGTCACTGCCTCTGGGGAGATAAAAAGCAAACCTAAAGGTAAATGTTCCGGTAATGGTCTTGAAAGACTATGCTTGCTGGCACCTCCAAATCAAGGATCCTTGTATATAAAAATACCCTGACTTCTATTATGAAAGTGAGGGTTGGAGTGAGACAAGCCATCAGAACTTTTCTTACAGCTTAATTGTTGAAAAAACTACACTTGTTTCCATGCAATTTAAATTGTTTTCATAAACTATATATTCAAAAATGTAGCCTACAAACCAATGCAGATGCTGAATGAATATTTTTTCCTGTATGACCTTGAATGTAGTGATTTCCACCTACCCTGGATCCTTCACCACACTTAAGAGTTGGCAGCAGACATTGTAGGTCACAGGCATTCTTTGGCAAACTTAATTGCATCCACATTACTATTTCTCTTTTGTAGGGCTCGAGGTTTTGTTTCCTCACACCCCCAGTGGCCTTTAAGGGAGAACATTCCTGAATGGTAGTGCTTCATGATTCCTAGATATTCAAGTATCTTTGGATATTGCTCATAAATTATGGGAAGAGGGACTATTAGATCGACTGTAGGTCAGGTGCAGTGTTAGCAGTAATATTTGTTTATTTGGTTTGCTTAACATCGCTATCAGCATCAGTGGCCATTTCAGCGACACACACAAGGCTATATAAGATCTAGTTATATATACACACACACAAGTCAATGGCAATTTTAGAGTAATCAGTTATCCTAACACACGTCTTTGAAATGTGGGAGTAAACCGGAGTAACCGGAGTAAACCCATTCAGACACAGGGAAGACATGCGGACTCCACACAGAAAGGACCCAGGCCGCTACACTCTGGGATTGAACCCAAAACCTTCCAGTAGGAATTTAACATGGTGACGAGGGAGCTGAATCATAAAGCAAAGCTTTCAGGTGAGGAGCTTGGTGATCCAGGAGGAGTTTGCAGTAGAACCGCTGCTTCTGTCCCTTGAGAGGAGCCATTAGAGGTGGTTGGGGCACCTGATAATGATGCCTTCCAGACGCCTCCCACTGAAGGTATACTAGGTACAGCTGACCGGAAAGAAGCCCAGTAGCTATATACCCCTAACTGGCCTGGGTACGGCTGAGGATCCCCCAGCCTGGGCTTCCCTTGCTTGCCCTGCTGCCACTGCTACCCTGAAAAAAGTATAAAAGATGAGACAGTTTTTGTTCATTTATTGCAGTTGTACTTTTGGGTTTTTATGTTATTGTTTCTAGAGGTTTTAATATACTGCTCACAAAAAAATAGTATATAATATCCCCTAATTTTTGTAAGCAGTTTATATATTACAATTCCAAATATCCCTGGTTAAAAACCTTTTTATCCCTGGTTAAATCCACCTTTGTGGATTTTGCATGTTCTCCCTGTGTCCGTATTCTTGTTTCCTCCCAAATGCCAAAGACATGCAGGTTATCCTGTTGCTCTAAATCGATCCGGTTTGGATGGGGTTCCAACGTCACACTGGTTGGAATTTACTCTGGTCACATCAACATGGAAAGCAGGCCCCGAATTGACATGGGATAAATTCTAGGAAAGAGATAGAGGTTATGTTTTTAGTACACTCTGGACAAGGTGGCAGGTGGCATCGCAGGGCATCAAATACTTTTACTGACAAATGCAAAGGAAATCTACACTCGTATATCAACTCCACACAGTCTGAGTTGATTGAGCTGTGCAAGACCAAAGCTCCTCTTCAACCTCCACATTTACATTTACATTTACGGCATCTAGCAGACGCTATTATCCAGACTTCCAACAGACTTACAACAGTCTTACAATTTACAGTCTTACAATTCAAGCAATGGTGGGTTAAGGGCCTTGCTTAAGGACCCAACTGTAGCAGCTTTGGCAGAGATGGGATTTGAACCCTGGGCCATCAGGTCCAGAGTTCAGTGCCCTAACCGCTAGGCTACCCAGTCCCACATCAAGTGCTTTAGCCTAGGTTGTGGCCAGAAAATGCGGTTTTCAAATCAATCTTTGGAGAAGAAACGTTAACCACACTGTGCCTGATTGGCATGGGTAGATCAGACCCCACACTGGGTCTGGGACTGAAAGCTGTGGAACTGGGATGAGAAGCTGCTTTGTTGTTTGCATATGAAAATGAAGAACTGACAAGCTGGGGAAGATCTCTCATTATTATGAAATCCAGACCTTTGTGGCATGATCACCTCCAGAGATCTGGAATCAGGGATATGATAATTGCGGTTTGGCAAATGAATGCAGGAACATACTGTGTGTACACGTGTGCTGCTAAAACAGCACTGCAGAGCCTCACGGTGTCTCTCCTGTAGTCTGTAGATGGTTGCGTGAGTCTCTCGGGTTGTGTGTGTTTACAGTGAGCCCGTTCCGCTAATTACCTGCATGACTAATCCCCATGTGATAAAAGAGCATTAGTCAGCGATAATGCCTAACCATCTACTCTCTGATTTTACCCTTTGAGGATGTTCCGGCATTTTTTATCTACTTTGCAAAACAAAAGGTGAAGTAGCGGAAAATGACGCGCTGCAAAAGATCAGGAAGCCACCATCGCTCTGTCTCTGAGGGAATGGGGGTATCTCAGACAGATTTTTCTGATTGCTCATGTTGTCTCGTTAGTTTCACCACCCATTCGAGCGTATTCATCAAAAAACTGCGAGAACAAAATACAGGCTTAGATCCGATTTTAAACTCTTAGAACCTAGCATTAAGTAAACAATAAGCACAATTATGAAAATTATAAGCATAGTATAATTATGCAAAGCAATGCCAATATTCTTGCAGTGTGACCAAAAGCAGCAGTCAGATCTTCTGCAGGAGATGTTCAGAAAGTTACAGAAAGCTTGAAACTTTAGCCAATTTAGTAACCTACAATTAAACAGAGCAGCTGAATCTTAAGAACCTTGCTTAAGGGCCCAAGGGGGCGTTTACATGGACTTAATAATCAGAAAATCTGATTTTGTCAGTAATCCAATCATCAAGTTTACATGCACTATAGCGATCAGATAATGTGAAACCTTCTGGGTTATGTGACTGGCAGTAATTGGATTTCTACTTTGCAACCAGGCCGTTATCTCACAGAAAGTTGTAAATATCCCATTTTAATAATGAAACAATGACATTCTTCAATTCCTCAAGCTTACTATACTACTACTACACAAATATATAATACTCCCCAAAAGTTCTTGGTAGCTGTTTCATGGATTACGCATTAAATTCCATGGATGCTAGAGAAACAAGCAGCCAGGTCTCTGGATACATGCCCAAAAGAAGCAAAGTCTCTTGGACCTGGGAACCATCCATCCATCCATCCATTATCTTCCACTTAATCCACATGGGGTCGTGGACTCCAAGAGCCCCACATTCAGTTCACATGGCAGCTAAACACAATTTCACCCCATTTTGTGAATTTTAATGCATTAATCAATATGTAGATTTATGCATAGATAATTAAAATTAAATTAATTAAAATTAATTAATATAAGTTTTGACATCAAACGACATTTAACAACTTTTCAAGCCGGCTTTAGATACTTTTTTCTTAAAAACACTGGAAAACCAAGTGAAATCAAAGCAAGGGTATACATGCTCTGAGAAATTCGATTACTGAAATAAAACCCAGGGCCCTGCATTCTTAAGGTAAGGTTTCTTGTGAAGGATTTTGAGACAAACAGTAAGAAGTAAAAAAAAAAAAAAAATACATAAAGTTCTCAAAGATTTTCTTAAGAAAATCTTAATGGTTTTCTTATAGGCTATGTTTCATTTTACAGCATGAGACACATTTTGAATTTGTATGCGCCATTATTTCCATTGTTTACTTTAATCCGCACAGAAATCAGACAAATAAATCTATGAATTTTAGCAAACAAGAAATAGAGATGGGACAGCACAGTGGCTCGGTGAGTAGCAAGAATTTCAGGGTGGAGTGGCATGTGTCCTCCCTGTGTCTGCATGGGTTTACTCTGGTTCCCTCCCACAGTTTAAATACATGCGTTAAGTTAGGTTAAGAAAATGGATAAATGGAAATAGAGTTGGTGGAATAAGTAAGCCTGCCACTGAGAATCCTTACTGGGTTTTCCTCTCTCCAAAACCCACAAATCTTCAATCTAAAACACAAATTAAACACAGATAAAAGCCACAGCTTTGCCATTTCATTTTGAAAATAATTTTTGTGAGCAGTGCACTTTCCTTGTGTTGTAACTTTTTCTTAAGAATGAAAACAGACACATTTAGTAAGATTTTCTTTCCTAAGTCACTTTAAGCTCTCTTTATCGTATATCTTAATCTAATTTCTAGGCTTTTTACATGTCCACTTTTATAATCAGATAACTTATCTAATATAAGATAACTAATAATCAAATTATGATTGGATCATTAGGTGCATGTAAAACAAACCCACTGGCAGCTTGGCAGCACTGAATTTAAAGTCACAAGCTTTTGATAAGTAGTTATTGGTCTGAATGACTAAATTACAGACGTTCCTATATGGTCTCAACATGAAGAGAACCTGTTGCTGGCCAATCATGTGGAACAGATATTTTGACCAGTGCAGATCATCAGCTCAGAGTAGTCCAGCTAGCTAAATCGAGATTAGAGGAGTTTCTGTGAAGAACTGCTGGCTACCTGAGCCTCAGTTATCTCGAATACGGCTCTTCCAAACACACTGGTTCATCACCTACTTAATAAAAACTGCAAAAAAAAAACATTCAATGCAGAATAATGCCGATATCTAAATCATGAGGATTACGATCCGTCTTCAAGCCTAGGCCAAGATGAGACCCACTTCTGTTGAACATCTTGTGACCAGCTAACTGACCATGGTTGGATTTATCAACCCTCTTACAGCAACATTAGTGTTCTACATTAGCATGCTCAGAGCCCAGATAGAGTTAATCCAAGTTCAACTCAGAGTTATCAGGCTATCTAAATCATAAGGATTACGACCTCACTCCAGTTTTACGGCAAGATTAGAACCGTTCCTGGTGAGCATCTTGATTGGTTGCAGGTCAGGAGGTCTAGAGACAGGAGCGAGTGAGTGATGATGATGTGCAGGAGAAGGTTTAGCTTATCAGTAGCAAGCGGAGAGAATGAGAGGGGTAAAGAGGGTCCTCGAACTGATAGCATCTGATCAGCCTTTGTTTAGCAACTTCTGGCTTTATCTGAACACAGACTGAAGGAATACACACACGCGCAAACAGACACAAATACACAAACAGTCACACGCAATAGGAGAGCAACATTCTGGCACTTGCACGCATGGCTGAGCAACTGACATGCTACGATAAATCAGCATCATGACCGAGTCAGAACATACATACACTCACCGGACACTTTATTAGGTACACCTTGCTACTGTCACATTGGATCCCCTTTTGTCTTTAGGACTTCCTTAATTCTTCATGGCACAGATTCAAGAAGGTGCTGGCAACGTTCTTCAGACATTCTCTGTGGATAGACACAGGAGCCCTCACAGTCATGACCAGGAAAATCATTACATCAGCATCAATGGCTATCCATGACAGGAGCAAGGTTACATCCATACTAGTCATACACATTCATCCATCCATCCATTATCTTCCGCTTAATCCACACGGGCCCACGGCATACGGCAACTCTGGGCACACGACAGGAGCAACCCCTTGACGAGGCGCCAATTAATCGCAAGGCAAACACACAGTCACACACTTAGGGCCACTTTAGAGACACCAATTATTCTAACCAATTATCCTAACATGTGGAGGACATGCAGACTCCACACAGAATGGACCCAGGCCACTCCACTCTGAGACTGAACCCGGGACCTTCTTGCTGTGAGGCAGTCTTGTTACTCACCGAACCACCATGCTGCCCCAAACACATTCATACAGGGCCAATTTAGAGTTACCAGTTAACCGAATGTCTGTCTTTGAAATGTCGGAAGAAACTAGAGTCCCCAGATTAAACCCACACAAACCTGGAGAGGACATGCAAACTCAATTTAGGTTTTGATTTTGGGAACGAAAGGGGATCACTGGGACAGATACAGTGGGGGCAAAAGTCTACGGACCACTAGTTAAAACTTAGCATTTAAAATAAAATCATGAGCTCAGCGTCATGAATCAAATCATACGCAGTGTGTATCGAAATCTGATGATCCTCGTTACCCAGCATGATTTCACAACTTCCCAAAAAGCATAGTGTAATTCACTGGATATGTGGCTTTCTTTGCCTTCAAGTGCCCCCATATGGGGTTTAGGTCAGGTGACTATGGAGCAAAGTCCAAAACACTTAGCACTTCCTTGTTTGATCTTCAGAGCGTTTTGTTTTGGGTAATTATCTCGCTGGAGTAGGAATCCTTCACTATTTAGACCCAAGCGTGCATTTTCACTAGCGGTCTCATATTTTTGGCTCTCACTGTGTGTATACATGTATAAATTAATCTAAATCCAGATATTAATCTAATGCACATCTCTGTATGGCTGCTTTTGCTCTTACGTGCTACATATGGTTGCCAAATCCTTGTCATCTTTGTAATTTTCGTGCACCTCCCGTACTGTAAAATGAATTCATTTTCCAACACCCTCTGTTCCATGCTGCAAACTTTTCCATGTGCCCACTAAGTGATTTTATTACAACAACACCGCCAGGGTAATCAATATGTCTCCCTCAGAGTGGGTCTCTCAGCTAGAGGTCAGAGTGTTTTGGTTTTAAATGATGAGCTAATGAGAGACAGCGAAAAGCTCATTAACACTGGATCACGAACGACATAAAGGAAAACGTGAAAGAGGTCAGTAGAACGTTCTAAAACGTTGAATCATTCCAAATGCATGTGCTTGAAGGCTGTGTTGTACATGTGAAAGGTCTGCACTGATACAAAAAGTAACACAGTTCCTGTGAGGATAAATATGAAGCATTATTCATCTGCAGGTACCAGGGCTTAAACTGGAACTCGCCAGTTCTCATTATTTCAAACTCTAATTTGTCAGCCCATAATACTCTTTACCACTGATCTTCAAGCCAGTCATTGTACAGCATATCCTAGCCTTTTAGCCTGTTCTTCTTATAAAATGTGAAAGTGGTTTCTTGGCGGACATCAATCTTCTTCGGACTGTAGATGGGTCAACTTGGCATCCCAATGAAGCTGCAAAATGCTGCTATTGTTCATGTATAAGGGAGGTCACATTAAATATTTGCCACTGTAGCCAATAGAAAATTTTTTTTTCTTTTTCCACAGTTTTTAATACTGCATACGAAGTTACTGGTTATTTTTTGCTTAGCATATATATATTTATATATGGCCATTATGCTATTGCTAAATCAATAGTATATGTCGTCTAATGGTGGGTTTAGACTTTTGCACAGTACTGTACATGGAGAGACAGCAGCATGACCACGCCCACCAAGACTGGCAGGAGATACGAGCCAGACAGAAAGGTATTTGAATAATGTAACGCTTCTCCAAACATGATAACACGGTCAATAAACATGGCTGCTTTAAAATGAGAAAAAGTTTGTGAACCTGTGAGAATGAATGGATTCCATCATTAATTACTCATATGTTGTGGTTTGATCTACATCCAAGTCATATAAAAGACGTTCTGTGTAACCTACAGCATACAAACAATGGTACCTTTCATGGCTTTATTAAAAATACTGTTCATAGTAGAGGCTGGAGTAAAAGTATGTAAACCCTTGTATTAAATACACAATACTCTTTTATGTAGATGCTGATCAGACATGAAGGGCAACATTTTAAAACGCAAACAGTTTTCTGTTTCAGTCATCTGTCTCAGATGAACGAAGACCTGGACTCCATTTTCATCTACACATTTTGTCTTAATGGCTGTTAT
>JAUZSU010190053.1:0-12121 GCA_034780255.1 Parotocinclus maculicauda
AAGGTACTGGACTATGGACCAGAAGGTCCAGGGTTCAAATCCCACCTCTGCCACAGTTGGGTCCCTGAGCAAGGCCTTTAACCCACAAGTGCTTGGATTGTAAGACTGTATTAGTTGTAACTTGCTCTGGATAAGGGCGTCTGCTAAAATGCTGTAAATATAAATATAAATAAATATGTTCGTTTAATCAGACAAGCCGGTTATTAGGACCGAAACGATCGCGTCCCGATGTGGTCCCATTAACCGGAATCGACTGTATTTATGTATGATTTATGTGAGAAGTAAGCGCCGGCTGCTGGAAACAGCAGTTCTAGATTATTTGAGTTTAAACCCCTTGCCTGGCAAAAACAAGGTTGAACCGAATGGTGACGAAATCCTAAAATGGATTGGCACCCTGTTCGTGAAGCACCTCTGCCTGTACCCAGTAAATTCTGGTAAATCCCCATGCAATCGCTGGCGAGAATAAGCAGGGGTAGCATGGGATGCTTTGCTTTGTTATTTTCTCGGCATGAGGAGCTGTGTTGACGTTCTTTACCAATAATGTAGAGATGTGGAACATGGAAATGCTGGATTATTCTTTTTCTACAGCCTCGGTTGAAATGACATTTCTAGATAGATGCTATCTTCAGGACAAGGGAAAATGAGTTTTCTACTGTGCTGCCTAACTTAGGCAGTTACAAAGCGTTTTCCTCTTCTTTTAATTTGCATTTATTTTTCTAAGGGCAGTTGGACCGAGTTCAATGTCCTCTGTAAACACACACAAAAAAGAACAGTGTCCTCCAGCGGTGGTCTATTGGTGAGCGACAGCCTGAAGGTCACTGTGTGCTTCCTGAGGTAAGAGGACAAATGAGAGTGATCTTTAGAAAACAGCAGGATGCACAGAGTGGGGTCAGGCCATGTGTCAGAGCGAGGACATGACCAACAATGTAGTGGAGATGAACACAAACAGAAAAGCAACAGTTGACAAAGGAATGTTTATCAAACACAAAACCTATTCGCCTCTCTTAGTAGAACAGAAGTGTAATTCAGAGGGCTGGTGGTCGAATAGGTAGATACGAATACTAAATATTGGAACTGGAGTTTGATTTTCCAAGTCAGAAGACCAGCTATAGAACCGTATCCTTATTATACTGTACTTCATGCTTTTGTAAGACAGGTAGAGAGAAAAAGAGAGAGTGTGTGCTCATATAAATTGTCTGTGTGCTGAGTGGTTTATACCACGGATTGTATGCTCCTGGGGTGTGTGCTCTACCTCTGTACAGGTAGGATCAGTGTTAATAGGCTTTTTCTCCTCTCGACTGACAGAAACACCTAACAAAGCACTCTAATTATGGGTGATTGTACCATCAGTAACACAGGCAGCAAGGAGAAACTAAACAAGGAGCTTACCAATATTTTCTCCCTGCACTGGACGATCGATCAAATTGCTCCATGTGTACAAAAATGGCATTGCAGGGGAGAGTCAGAAATCCTAAAAACAGGACTTCACAGAACTATTTATTACACCTGAGAGCTGGCAGCTCAAAGGTTCATCAGCGGGCCTCTTCCAGCCCGAGGTCCTAATAGGTTTTCCTGATTGTTCAGCCTCGACATATGGCTGAGCAGAACCTGCAGCCTAAAAGGTCTACATTATATTGACAATTTTAGCCCAATCTAGGGGGGAAATACGTTTTTTAAGCAGATGGTTCACACCTAAATAGGACTGGTGTAGAAGCACTAAAGGACAACCTCTTTACTCTTCGCCACCCATCTGCTCCTTGTACTACAGGTGCAGCCACAGCCTCCTTCACCCGCCCCCGCCCGACGTTGTTGGAAGTTCATCAAATACCTAACCACAAATGGGAATACAATGTAGGTAGCACATAGCACCTACAATTTCCACCACTGGAGAACACGGCTGAGTTCTGGGCCAAAGTTCTGATGACTCACATCATCTGCCAGGGACACTGCAAACACCAGCAGAGTCATCCCTTTTCCACCCTTTCTCTTTCAACATCATATGGATTTTTCAGAGAAAATGGAGGAACCGGGGCGTGCTGCAACTAATCTCTCACTCGCCACAAGTTCCACACAAAAAGTCCAAAGAACCCCTGCCCACTGCCCCCCTCTTCAATCAGAAAGATCTTTTAGGCCACTTGAACACCACCAGCAACATCCTTGTCCTTCATCTCCTGTGGGTGATGTATATGAGCACTTCTCATAGCAACAGCAGGGTACAAAACACTGATAGCATTTTGTGATGTGTTCAGGGTGCCTGCTACAGTCGGGACAGTACCTATAGCTGTTCTGGGAAAAAGCTGAGACCCAGTAATACCTGTACTGTCCTTTATTCCTGTGTAGATTATGAGGTAAAGTCTCAGATTGTCCTGGGGACTCCCGTTCTCTCTACAAAGCTAGAACGGCTTAATATTAGCGCTCAAGTTAACAAATAATTTTTAGTATATGACATTTTTACATATTATTCGGACTTGCTGTTGCTGTGGGAGATACGGTTAACAGAAGGCAGCAGCAGCTCTACGTTCTCAATTTGATAACACCAGCAAACTTCAGTTTTATAACCTGGCCAAGTGGTAATAAAAACAGGATGGTTTGCAGCAATGGTTAAATATGTGAAATATATTTATTTTAAATACCTTTTTTTTATATTGAATGGTACTTGTAAAGTTTGTAATCATTTACAGACCCTTGAGAGTGTGCAAAGTTAATTCATGTTTTTACCAAATTGCTCTCAACCATCTTCATTGATTGCAACATTTTGTCCCATGAAGAGGGATTATTACATTCACATAGAAAATAATAAATGAACAATAATACCAATAAATTGACACATTTGGTGTCTATGAATGCTTGAGACTGCATTCTGAATCTGAATGTTTCTAAAGGTCTTTTTTGGCCATTTCTGTGTCTTATGTGACTTACTGATACTCCAAATAATCTCTAAAATCTCTACTCTATATAATAAATAAATATATTAGAGTACAAGAGCTCAGTTTATGGAGTCCATAGCTATGTTACAAACCATGAGTGCACTGACATTTGATGACCTTCCTGGATCATTATAACTAGTAAAACACTGGTAAAAAATACTGAGCAAACAGAGTATCGTGAGCATCGAGAAACACAGCTGGGGCAAAAACCTTTCAATCCACTATGATCCCTAAAATTTAAACCGACGTACACAGCATGCATTCCCTGTAGCATTGATAAATTAGTTTTGGTTTACCCAATAATGCCACTGTTTAAATATGATTACATTATATAAATGCTTTGAGATCTATTTATGATTTTTATAAAGCCCCAAACCTTAAATCTTATGCTGTGATGGTTTTGCCATGGTTTTAACTGGTCAACCAAGTTAATGTAATAATGCTATATCTCTTGTCTACATACACACATGTAAACACAAGCTTATCAACTCTGGCACTTATGTACTGTATATACCAATATACCAGTGCTTTTGTACCCAAGAATAGAATATAAGTGAGCATTAAAATCTTTATGGTTGAACTCTTCCCAGAGTCGCCAGTTTCGAAGGCCTACCAAGCCAGCACTTTTAGAGTCCCTCCCATATTTTACTCAGACTGAATAGACTGAGGTGGAGATGGAGTAGATGTGAGAATGACTAAGCTATGGTTGATAAGACTAATGGCACATGGAAACAATGTGTAGTAATGATGAGCTATCTTAGTGAGAATGGGTCAGTAACTTCTGCCTAATGGTAGCTTATGAAATGCTTGTTCCTTGGATAATGTGGTCATTAAAAGGTTTTACAGCACAGGTCCTTGATGTTATACTGAACAGAACATTGCTTGGAGTGGGTAAGTGTCTGATGAACTGCTTTACAGCACGGCCCATAAAGAGGAGGAGGGAACGGCACTGCCATGGAGGACATAAAGATGCTCTCAGTGCTGTTTTTGTAAAACAGAAACCCCACTCCATCATCAGTAACCAGTCCAACCAGAGGGCAGTAACTCTTTCACTCCTTGGTTGGCAAGCGAGGATATGCCTCCAAGGACTATCCCACTGAGAATTCAAAATCCTAAAGTGACTCTGTGTGCCGGATGAAATAACACGGATATGCATATTTATTACACAAGATTATTCAATCTGTTATTATTTACTTGCCACCCAAGCAGGTCCATTTTTTTATTTCTGATAACTCATTGTTATCCTTTATCAAACCAGCAACAGTTTTGTCATGGGCAAATTTACATTTATGTAAATTGGTAAAGGTGTGGTTTGAACCCTGGAGCTTCTGGTAAGCTAGGCGGCTAGGCTACAACCGTCCAAATGACAAGTGTATTTGGTGGGGAAACAGTTATGCAGCCATCGGGGTATAGCGAGTACAGCAAAAGTGAGAAGACTCGCCCCTGTGGAGCACCAGTGCTGATGGAAACTCTCTCTGACAGAATGGATCCAGTCCATGCAAACTGTCTGCTAGCTGTCAGGATGTTAGCAAACCACTGTCAGATTGCAGGTGCAATATCCAGATGGAGTAGCTTGTCATGCAGCCATTCTGGGATGATCATGTTAAAGGCTGAGCTGAAGTCAACAAAAAGAATTTTGGCATAAACACCAGCATTGTCCAGGTGGTCCAGGATGTTACAGATGATTCAGGGTGGAATAATTCTGATGAAATGTTTGATCAAACAAATCTTTTATAATCCAAGATACAGTAATATGCTTAGGCCATCACTAGACTTGTTATTTTAACAATGGTATTGTGACTTTAAAAGGCATATTGTCAACAACTGGATTCAAATACTTGGATTCATCACTCCATAGTACAGCGGAACCTCAGAATTCAAACACCTCTTTACTCGAACAACTCGGTCATCAAATGTGGTATTTCAAAAATATTTTGCAACCAAATTTTAACAACAATTCTGACTTTTAGCATAGAGCCTAAATAGAAACACTTAATGGTGCTTACAAAGACGATGCATGTAATCTGGTCCAATCAGTCTATCACAATCTCCATAAAACTCAAAAGATAGAACTAGGGCACGATCAAAGGCATATAATATTACTATTGTATTGTTTTATTCTATTTTGTAATATGTATATCAGTCTACAGGTATGATTTCAGACACAGAGCTGTATCCCAGTGATAAGATGTCCTGAGCCTACATATACTGCTAAAAAAAAAAGAATTATCCCATAATGGAATACAGTCGATTCTGGTTAATGGGACCACATCGAGAGGTGATGGTTTTGGTCCTAAAAACCGGCTGGTCCGATTAAATGAACATGCCGTATGTTACAAGACAGGACGTGCTATGTAACATATTAAATGTTTATTAAACCTTTATTGTACGATTTACACGTATAGCGAACGTACAAACAAGAACTACTGTTGCTTACCAACTTTGTTCATTGAAAAATAAATTTGCAAACAAGTTTTTCGAAGCGATCTACAACACAATGTATAGGTACTCAGCATGCGACGCATAATAATGTAAAAAACAAGTTCTTACTAAATTCCAGTCAACGTTTGAACAACTTATACAGTGTGATCTGGCGCACTTTTGCAGTGGCTAAGTGGCGCCTTTTTTGTAGTAAATAGAAATGTTAGGCAAAGACCTGTGGGTGGCAGTAGGGGGCTGGGGAGACACTCGGGAGCGTTGTAGTGATGCCAGACACGAAGAGTTTATTTGATAACCACGGATATACCATATTTCTTTACGTTGTCACGTTCTTTGGTCCGATTCTAATTCTAACCTCAGCCTGTTCTCACATCCCTTGCATCCTTTTTGCTGCTGTGACCCATCTGCTACAAGGTTCAAGAGGTTCAGGCCATTTTCTCTAACCCTAACCCTGGATGTTTGTGTGGGCAATACTCAGTTTCTGAAATCCCCAGAGCAGCCCAGCTGTGCCACAATCAAATTCACTTAAATAACTTCTTTTTAACTTCAAACCACATTCTGATGCTCGGTTTGAATTTCAGCAGGTTGCCTTTAACATGTCTAAATACCTAAAGGCATGGTGAAGTGGCTGGTGAGTTTATACTGGGTAGAAATATTAAATGAGATGGCATTTAATTAGAGAATATGGAATGACACTGCCACCTTGAGGTTGAGTTGATATTAATCCAACCATAATCCGGTTTTGTTCTTAAAATAACAGCAAATAGAAGCATATGTGAGGTTTTGATTTATAGTATAGTATCAAATCCTAGTTGGGTTATGCTGGTTAATGCTAGTTTAACCGCGGATCTTGCCAAAATACAACATATACTACTCTATAAACTGTTTCCATTATTCTCATTATCATTATTAAGCTAATAACATTTCACTTGGTTATACACAAGCAAAATAAGTGGTGTGTGTGTGCGTGTGCACTTACTATTGTGAAATAAATAAGTACTTATTAAAAATCTCTCTCTCCTACTGTTTATTCCTATAGATGCAGGGTCCACTTTCCGTGTTCCATGCAAATGTTTATCCCCCCCTGCCCCACTTTCCCTCAGATACAGCCAGCCATGTATCTATGTGATACCCAGTTCATCCTGAAGGTACTGCTGGGGCTCTTAACTGGTCCCCCCCAGTCAAATGTACTGCTCACAAAAAATAGGGGATACTTCAAAATGAAATATCCAGTGTGCACTGTAGTTCCTAACAACTCTTAAAGGTCAAAATAAACAAATTTACCACCTAAATATTATGCTAAAAACTGCTGAAAGGCTAGACAAATTATGCATCTTCGCGTGTTTTCACATTAATTAGTTTCTGAATTTGCTCACAAATTGGCAAATAAAATGGATCCTGTGATGTCATAAAGTCATGCCACGAGACCATGTTTCAGATAAAGAAACAGAGCAATTAGGGGTAAAGGCTTCCTCAATTAATCAACCTTTAATGGATACACTCATGAGAAAGCACACCAGGGTGTCTGACCTTTTCGCTTCCACCCTACCAAGACATTGACTATAAATAATGCACCTATAATTAGTCTGTACAGGTAAGTCATTAAAGTAGCTTTCTTCACAACTGGAAAGCGATTTCTGCTTTTCATGCCAGCATTTATAAGAAAAGCATTTCCCTTGATTTGAATTGTAATTTAATTTTTTTAAAATTGTAATCTGTATTCAGGAAAATCTATTTGTAGCACAATCTGTAGTAACGGCATGAATGTAAATGTTATTAAAATGTAGCCTGTACAGCTTTGACCTCTACTGAGCACTGTTCCAGCTTTGATGGTTAAACCAGGTCAATCCAGGAGTGCTGCAAATCAGGTTCAACACCCTAGTTAACCAAATGTTAAAACAAAGATTCAATCTAGCAGGCCAGTTTTACCTTATTCATACCTATTTAGATGTACACACAGAATAGAATTAGGTGTACACACATACAATTCATTAAACTGGAAGAATCTTTCCATGGTTTGAATGTTTCTTAGTCCAAAAGACTTTTCCTTGATAATGGTTAGCAGTCAAACCTGGCAAAAATGGTTTGGCTAGTGAATATTTAAAGGTCTTATACATGCTGGATACGTGATGGAAGCTTGGAAGAACTGGCGGATCATGTGTATGGCGTAACTATCTGTTGAGGACAGTGAGGATGTATTCTTATTCAGAACCATGATTTCGGGGTTTCTGCTGATTGGATTAGGCTTTGCCCTGTGCTATGGACACGGTCTGGTGCTTTCGGGAAGCGACTCTTTGGCTCCCACTCTCTCCCAACCTGTGAACTTGCCTTCCTTTTACTACTTTTCTCCAGTCGCATCGTGACGGGTCTGTGTGAGCGCTGTACGTAGCTGCTATAGACCGAATGGCCGCTCGTTGTTGCTGTTTCTTTACATCTAATTCATGTCTGAATGACAGAAAGCTACTATGAGAACGCCCTTGCAAGACATGCTGACAGAAAAGAGAAAAAAAAACATGGTATCGTTTGGCTTTCACTTTTGTTTTTTTCAAATTTGAATTAAAAAGATGCAAAGATAATTTTTGTTCCATTTTGGTCAACGTCCTGTTCATAGAACGTAATGGGGACAGTTAAATGTGCATACCTGTATATTAAATAGTTTTGGACTGTTTCACTCCGCCAGTTAGCCAGGTATGTTGTTCAAGGAATTTGTTACTGGTGTACAAAAGAAGGTCCAGGATTCAAATCGCACCTCTGCCCAATTGCCGCTGCTGTGTTACTGTTCTGTAAAACTGCTGTAATAGACCAGACTTCTTTAACTGTCCCAGAAGGTTCTGTACATGCTCTGCTGGACTGCTGCACCCCTATGGAGGGCAGTAATGAATACAGAAACCGTCTGTTAGATATAGTGACAGAGGAGACTTTATGAATGGCAAATTTGCCCATTTGTGGATTCTGTAGTTGTGTTTTTATAAAGCCTTTGGACAGTTGTTACTGCACTGACATAGATTTGCTACTGTCCAACAGTGTGTTGTGCTAGTACTTAGCACAAAACGTATTACTCACTGACAAATGGAACGTGGATGTTGTAGAGGTAAGTTTTAAGAATTGTAATTTTCTCAAATTGCATTCATTATTGCTGGGTCATGGCAAAGGTGCATAAATAGGGGCACTGTTTTATGGTTGCAGCTCACCTAGTCGTACTTGTACACATTTTTGAACAAAGAAGACATTTAAGAAAATAATAATAGTAATAATAATAATGAATGTGGATAGTAATAATAAACATGAATGTAGATAAAAAATTGATTATACATTTCATTAGGTACACCTGTTAAAGTGCTTATTAACACATATCTAATCAGCCAATCACATAGAGCAACTTAATGCAATTCAGCATATAGACATGGTCAAGACAACCTGCTTAAATTCCAACCGATCCTTAGAATGGGGACAAAAAGTGATTTAAGTGTCATGCTTGTTGGTGCATGGCAGGCTGGTTTGAGTATTTCAGAAACTCCTGATCTACTGATATTTTCACACACAGCCATCTCTATGCTTTAGAGAATGATTCGAAAAAGAGAAAATATCCAGACAGCGGCAGTTCTCTGGGTAAAAATGTCTTATCGCTGCCAAAGGCCAGTACGGTGTGGCTAGTGTGGTTTGAGCTGATAGAAAAGCAACAGTAATGGAAATAACCACTTATTACAACCAAGATATCAAGAAGAGCATCCTTGAATGTCAAACAACACGTCAAACCTTGAACCAGATGGGCTTTAGCAGCAGAAAACCAAATGACTGAGTGAAGAACAGGTAAATGAGGCTACAGTTTGCATGGGTTCACCAAAACTGGAAAATAGATTAAAAAAACAATCCTGGTCTCGAGGGTAGAGTCAGAGAGTATAAACAACATGAAAGCATTGCTCCATCCTGCCTTATATCAATGGTTCAGGCTGCTGGTGGTACAATGTACCATCTTACATTTACATTTACATTTACAGCATTTAGCAGACGCCCTTATCTAGAGCGACTTACAACTGATACAGTCTTACAATCCAAGTTGTGGGTTAAGGGCCTTGCTCAAGGGCCCAACTGTGGCAGCTTGGCAGAGGTGGGATTTGAACCCTGGATCTTCTGGTCCAGAGTCCAGTACCTTAACAGCTAGGCTACCACAGTCCCAGAAATCTTCTAATGATCTTCTAATGGTCAGTCCTGGAAGCACCATGTCACAAAGCTCAAAATATCTTAAACTGGATTATTGTACATGACAATGAGATTAAGGGTAAAAACATTTATTTAAAAATATATTTTAAGAAATTTAGCTTCGGTCACCTGTGTGACCTGTAGCTGATGACGCAGACCTCATTATCGGCGCATTTTATAGCAGCACGAGCACACAGCAGGAGGTTGGACTCAGTAGCACTGCGAGCGCTTGAAGGAGCCGCACAACAGTGTTTCTGTATCTCTACAAAGCGCAGGTTACTACCGCACGTGAAGCTGGAGGACATCGTGCATCTTTCTCCCCGGTATGAGTGGGGCAGCAGAGAGAGACAACCACCGCCATGGAGCGACGAACTGGCACAAATGTCCCGACACATTTACACCCGACACGGGGCAGGCGACGGAGCTCCTAAACCCCTCTTTCAGGTACAGAGATGGGTCGGAGCCAGAGGGAGCCGTACCGGTGTCGTGTGAGTGGCATGTGGGAGTCCAGCAACCATGTATGCTTGAGCAGTCTTTATAGACAAAAGCCAGTGATTTAATTAAATGTAATTTAATTAGCAGTTCACATTTGCATGCGAATTGTTTATTTTCTGTTTTGTTTAAATACAATGTTTTATAAAAGCTTTAGTGTAAGTGCTGGTTGCTTCTTGTTTTATTTAAAGCATCCACATTTGCTTGCATGCCTATAGGCAGTATACTGTATATCAGATAACATTTTTCTTTTCAAATAAAATATAATTTAGTGCTTCCACATGTGCAGACTTTTATTTATGTCATTTAAAACATGTTTGCCTTTTAAAATTAAGTGGGGTTTTGTGTTTTTTGTGGTTTTGTGGTTTCTTTGTGTGTCTGTTTGATTTAGACATGCATATGTGGCTGTATGTTAATAGTATTTAATGAAGTGTTTGCAATTTGACAGTTAGACTTTACATTAGACATGTAAGTTATTAATGTTTTTAAATTCAGAAAAAATTCGAAGGAAAAAAAAAAAAAACCTAATCTAAACCTGAACCTGACCTATTTATGGATCTTAGGATTTTTGTTCTCCAAAACATGTTAAAGTCATTTAAATGTATTTTAAATGTAAAAAGAAATAAGAAACTTTTAATATTTTAAATGTAAAGCACTATAAAATTTTCATAAAAACATTGTAAGTATCTTTTGAGTTGAAACTGCTGTCCTAAAAGCAGTAGAAATATTTAACATTAACATTAATCATTATCAAGAGTAATTTACATTTTTTTTAACAATCCAAACAAATTAACAAATGTGGATTAAGAGCCTTACTCAAGGGCCCAGCAGTGGCATCTTGGCCGAAAAAGGGATTTGGACCCTGGACCTTTTGTTACACAGTCCAGTGTCATAACCACTAAGCCAACACAGTTCCTAATTTACAATTGTTAATAATAATTGTCATTTTTAAGTAATTAATCATATTAAGAAATAAAAATTCCTACAGATCATTAGACCTAAATAAATAAACATATCAAAGGCACTTGAGTTTAAGATCCTAACACTATAGGGACCCAAGACTGAGACGCAGCAGTGCATTCCAGCAGAATCGGGTCCAATAGGATCAGTGCAGACACAGCTGCCAAAAATGCAAGATCTATGAATAAATCCGGTTAACTGAATGTGTTTCCATGTGGATTTAAAACTAGGTAGCATTCCTATTTTGATTACATAGTGCCTAAGAACCTAGTAATTAATGTGATTAATATTTTCTCAATTTTCAAGGCACAAGCAAGTCGATCAGAGATTTCCCCTGGCTATAATTTTCAATTATTTATTTATTCATCAGCCATCCAAGCATCAGTCCAAGCAGCTATCCATCCATTCCACTTGATGGACTTGACTCATGTGTTATAAATAGTTATACATGTACATGTCTGCTATGTGCAGTGTATCCTTTATAGAATATTCACGCTAAAGGACAGTTTAGCCACCTAGACACACTGCTGTTATGTGTGTGTGGGACTGCAGTGTTCATCTCCAGGGGACTGTGACACATATTTATATGCCTTTGCATTTACGTGTCATTGAACACTCTTAAGAGCAAAGGGTTTGCTTTAGACCAAATTTCATACAGCAAGACGCAAGCTTTTAGACAATTTAATGCTGAGCCTATTCATCCAAATATGCACAAATGTAATATAATACAGCTTGATTTCCATTACATTTATCTAAATAAGGACGTTTTTCCATTTGAACACATTTCCTTTCAAGGTTTATGCCTTAAAAATAACCCCAGGGACTCTTTTCTTGCCACTATTTGGAAGTTAATTCGGCGTGTAAAACTGCTTTGCAACAATTTGTATATTTAAAAGCACTATATATATATATATGGCAACAAATGGATTTAGATTAAATATTAATTCACTGTTGATGTGTTGTGTTTCTGGTTAATGTATTTTGCATGCATAATTATATTAATAAGCCAATAATGACAAATCTGCAGTAGCTGACTGAGTGTGTGTGTGTGTGTGTGTGTGTGTGTGTGTGTGTGTGTGTGTGTGTGTGTGTGAGAGAGAGAG
>JAUZSU010190063.1:0-12121 GCA_034780255.1 Parotocinclus maculicauda
TACTACAGGATTTGGTCCTAATAAGCGACTGGTCCCATTAACCAGTGGTCCTATTAACTGGAATCGACTGTATATGGAACATATTTGTCTAGATGAGGGCTAATTTAGGACATGATTAGAAGTTGTGACTAAGATCAGTGACTAATGGTGCTTAAATCTTGTTTACAGGATTTACAGGAATAGATTGGTCTAATACTGGACATAATCTAGCCAGTTTAACTCTGGATGGATGGATCACCTTAATCTACACCAGGCAGTTTAAGGTATTAGGCAGTTTTTGCAACAGGCCTGTCTGATAACCAGGGATGCAGAGTAAACCAGTTGTAACTGCCGATTGCCAAGATATTTCTGGGACTTCTATTCTCAATTCCTACCGACACTTTAATATTAAATGAGTCAAGGAGGGGGAGACAGCATTCGAAATGATTTAATATAGGACACTACTCCTTTGCCAAGTAAACGAAACTAAATGTCTGTAGGTACCTGAAAATTTTTTATTGTGTGACACTGTATTCTGATTTTATCTGTTCCCATGACATGAAACTTCTATCCTTGAAAATGTCTCTTACACATTTCACCTTTCTCCAATAACATAGCTGATATGCAGAGACAGTAAGAGGGGAACGAAGGAAATCGGCTTCTTTGTTATTAAAGTGAATTCTATGCTGCGACCAAATCCTTAGTGTTCCATTAAACACTGGCTTGGAATTGGGGCACAGTTGACAGAAAATAATGATACTGGGTCACAAGAATGTTGTTTCATGAAAGTCCATACCAGGGTTTCATTGCCTGGTGAGACTGAAACAAAATGTCCTAATTTCTGATAATCAGTTGCTCAGTATTAGTTCGGTAAGGCCAACCCTCCCCTCATCTTTCCAAAGATTCCATTTATATTATTGGTATAGATTTATTCCAAAGATTCCATTTATATTATTGGTATAGATTTATTCCAGACAACATGTACATTTTACATTTACATTTCTAGCATTTCCAGCTTTCATATCCAGAGCTACTTACAGAAGTGATTTGTAATTTTCTTAACAGACATTACTAAGAAATCCTTTAGGTAAAATTTTGCTGCCCAATGTTTAGCTTTATAGGCGAGCATCATAGTTTTGAATCTTATACAGGCTGCTACAGGAAACCAACGATGAGAACGCATCAGTGTGTTGACATGGGAAAAATTTGGTAAATTTAAAACCAGACATGTTGCTGAGTACTACATCAGTTGCACTGCAGTAACCTAGTTTTGATAAAACAATAGACTGGACAAGCACCTAAGTGGCTTCCCTGGGAAGAAAGGATTGAATTCTCTTGATGTTGTAGAAGAGCAGACGGAATCAGTTTAACAATCTGAGTACAGAAAATTAACTGCTTCACAGAGAGTGAAATAGAGGGATTTATCTGAAAAATTTAATTATTTTAAAAATTATTGGAAAACCAAGGAACATTTATTAAACAAAAAACACACATATCAGGCATTTAAACTATAGTTAAAAATGAGTCCACACACGAGTCCGGTAGGGGCTTTGAGCCCGGAGTCCAGAGTCCCGTAGTGGGGCAGAGGGGCCCACTCCATAGCTGTCCAGGGGTCCACAAACAGCCTGGGCGCTGAGGGTCCGCTGAAGGTCCGTTACATTGAGGTCCAGGGCGACAGGGCCCCAGGGGTTCGTGAACGGCCTGGAGCAAAGCGGGTCCCACGGCGGCGGTGGGGGTCGCAGTACCGCCATAATGGCTCTGTGCCAGAGGGTCCATGCCGGGGGGCCAAACAACAGCACCTATGGGAGCCGGGGTACCGCGAACACGCCCATGAAACGGAAAAGAAAAAGTAAATTTAAAACAGCCTGAACAGAAAGAAAGTAAGGGACAAAAAGGGGGGAAAAATAAAGGGCGGCTTCAGAGCCAGGGATCTCTAGACGGCCGTGATGGCCAAAGATCCATGGGGCTGCCCGTTACGGCCGGATGTCGGCGCCGATAGTGACCCTATAGCGGCTTCTAGCGGCCAGGATCCGGAGGCGACCCCTCCGGCTGCGGACCCAAACGCGAGCCTTTCGTGCCGCGGGTCCAGGGTACAGCCCCTTCCAGCCTTGTGTCCCGGGCGCCATCAGCTGCCAGGAAACACGAGCGGGGGAGTCCATACAGGACTGTAAAAACAAAACAAAAGAAAACACTGCGCGCAAAGATAAAGGGAACACTCAAAACGTAACGCAACACAGACTGGGAATAACGTAATGAGCCGGCGAACACAGACGTATAACAAAACTAATATAACAAAACTAATTAGCTAACAATGCAAAACAGGTGCATAAAGTAAAACACAACACTAAGGGAGCGGGATAAAATAACACACTGCGGCGAACAACGCAAAAAGGGCTCGCAACGCAAACCCTAACAATAACTTGTTCAAACTAAGTTTGAGGTACAAGATCTCAGCCAGGTTGGACCAAAGCCAAATTACTTGTGTGTTGTTTGTTTTAGGAAAGAAAGAAATTTGAGCATTTAAAGGTATTTTGCCTGGAGTAAAGCAATGACACCCAAACTTTAAGGATCAACTGCAAATTAAAATCCTACAATGCGCAATAATACATTATAAAGAACTGCCATGTATACACAAAGTTGTATAGACACAAAGAAGAGAAAATAGTATGAATCATGCATGCATTAATGTCCATCTCACAAAAGTACAAAACAATCAAGCAAGTCAACAAGTCACTGATCTTAATGTTAACGTTTAAAAAAATAATTACAAAAATAAATGTACAAGTCCAAAAGCCAAATACAAAAGGTACAAAGAATTTAACTTCGTGTAGGTGTCAACATAAACGTCAAATTTAAACATAAACATTAAAACTTATAAAAAAGACTATAGAAAATGTGCTGAATGTTACATATTTTCAAATTTAGTATCCATATTGCAGATCAGTCTTGTACTGGAGTTCTACTGGCTTTAAATTTTTCAATTGAGTAATAATGAGTGCTAATGGATACGTGATATGGAAAAAGGGACAATAAAATTATCAAAGACAAAAACATATTTTAATGACTTTTTCCAAGAAAAAAAAATACAAAATGCTTGCAGGCACAAAAAGTAACTGAAAAAGCTGGTCATTTAATCCTATGAATTCAATTATTTTTCTGGGTTTTTTTTGCCTAGCCTTCAGCCTGTCACACTCATATGGGCGAGTGTTGGCAAGTGTGGGCTGTGTTAATTGCCGTATGACTGTTGCTGCTCCGGGTGCCTTCTTTTTATTCTCTAAAAACTTACCATACTCCGCCAAGTGTTTGTTTTTTAAATGATGTATTAAATTAGTTGTGTTGAAGCATTTTAATGTGCTTCCCCCGCGAGGAATTTATTTATTGCATGTGTTGCAAAATGCAAACTTTACATCACTCTCACAGACCATGTAAACATTCCACACGGCAGACGTTTGTTTAAGATTTTCCACCGTTTTCCACAGTTTAAAGGAAAGGGGGCGGAGACACAACACGGCACACAGGGCCTCTGTGGACTGCAAAGTACAGGTGATCGTTTTTTACTGAAAGGTACTGACCGATCACATTCTCTGTCATGGAAATAGTCCGATAATGATCGGTGGCCGATTGATCGGAACATCGGTGGTATATATTTAAATTTATATGTAACATCAAACATAAATGAAACGTTAGCATATATTAAATATTAAATTCAATATGTAAATGTAAAAGTTAAATATATCCTGCAATGGGTTAAAGTGCATTTCATTAGAAGTCCTTTGTAATTGTAATTGTGTAATATATGTAATGTGTGGGTAATAATGTGTGGGAAGGGTCCATTTTTACCAGAATTATTGCCTGGAGAAAGAAGCCGTAAAGGTGTCTTAAGTCTCTCACTATTGGATGGAAACAACAGGAGGAACAAGTGTCCTAGGTAAAAAGGATCAGCCATGATCTTCCTTGCTCTCTTCTTCATCCTAGATGAATAAAGCTCATCGAAGGTGTAGAGTGGGCAGCCAATGATTTTCTCTGCACATTGCACTGAGATATAGATCCAAACAAGATGGAGTGGGAGGATTTGATAACAGACTCTATTATGGCAGTGTAGAACTGGACCAGTGCTTGAGACCTGAAGTCCATAATCATACACTTTTTTGTGTATTTAGCTGCAGATTGTTAGATCCACACCATGACTTGCCGTTGCACTTCCTTCCTTATAGATTTATAGATTAGATATAAGATCAGCCAGAGTAGTGTCATCAGCAACTTTAATAAATGTATGTTTTATCTTTATTCCAGAGTCAGTAGTGAATATTGCAACTGAGTGTATGTTTTACATCTTGTTCAGTGAGATGCTTACACTTGACAATAACAGCATATAACAGTTGATCAGGGCGGTTCTAGAAAGACAAACCATTGACAAGGTGGCATGTCAGGGTCATATTTAAAGTCATATTTAAAAATATATATTTAAATATTTAATGCTCTACATTATGATGTCTTTGCCAGTGTTTGTCTAGAGATTCCATGAATGTATAATATATTTTAGCTGTAATGGCCATTTATTTTAATGTGATGTAAGTAAAATCATTTAGACGTCCATATTTGTGGGATCAGTAGGCACACTATGTAGATAAAAGCAATACAAAATATGATAGCAGTTTAGATTTGTAACTCACATTTGGTTTAGTTAATGGAGCCACTTTCACTCTGCACTTTGTTTGGAACACCAGTACACCCACTCATTTGTGCAATCATCTAATCACTCAGTCATGTGGGAGCAGTGCAGTGCATATAATTAAGCAGATAAGGGCCAGCACCTTCAGGTAATGTTCTCATCGGCCATCAGAATAGGCCATAAATGTGATCGTCGTCATTCTGACAGTGGTATGATTGATGGTGTCAGGTGGGCAGGTTTAAATCATTTTATAACTGCTGATCTCCTAGGATTTACATACTCAGCATTCTCTAGAGTTAATTCAGACAGGTGTTCAGCATTCAAACTGCTTAAACGGTTTAGTACGGTTTATGAACACACATTTAATGTCACAGACAATGCAAACATAGAGACAAGGGAAGATTTCCTGCTTTTTTAATCAAGGCAAACCACTTACTTTAATCATAACATATTTTGTGACAAAATGTAGTACAAAATGTTGTTTTACATTTGTTTTATTTACTTCGCACAGGGGTCTGTAGTCTTTCAGATGCTTGTGTTTAAGTCCAATTTAATACTTGAAATGAATTCAGATCATATTTATAATTCAGTATCAGGAAATTTTGTGACACAATGGAAAACATAAAAATTAATTAAAGTTACATTAATTTATTGGAGTAACAGTAAAAATATTTTTTAAATTAATATAACTCATAGAAGTATAATTGTTTCTTCAACCTCAAACCGGAAAATGCAAAAAAAAGTACAAAAGGAGGACAGAGGATCTCCAGCTTGTCAACAAATGTGTGAGAAAATTATTGATGTTTAAAAACAATGTTCCTCAAACACAGCCTCCAGTTGTGCTCTCAAGTTTACATACCCTGGCAGAATTTGTAGTCTTTTGGCCGTTTTTAAGAGAATATGAATGATAATACAAAAACCTGTTCTTTTATTTATGGTTAGTGGTTTGGTGAAGCCATTTATTAGCAAACAACTGTGTTTGCCCTTTTTAAATCACAATGACAACAGAAACTACCCAAATCACCCTGATCAAAATTTTACATACCCTGAAAGTTTTATAACATACACACAAATTGACACACACAGGTTTAAATGGCTACTAAAAGTAACCGTCCTCATCTGTGATCTATTTGCTTGTAATTAGTGGGTGTGTGTATAAAGAGTCAGTGAGTTTATGGGCTCCTGACAAATCCCTGCATGTTTCATCCAGTGTTGCCACTGCCGTTGTTGGATTATGAGCCATGGGGAAAGCAAAATAATTATCAAAGGATCTGCGGACAAAGATAGTTGAACTTTACAAAACCGGAAAAGGATATAAAAATATATCCAAGTAATTCTAAGAATGCCAATTAGCAGACTCTAATTAAGAAGTGGAAAATTAGTGATTATATTGAAACCAAGAAAAAGGTCAGGTAGACAAACAAATTTCATCAACAACTGCCAGGAAAATTTGTACTCATCAGCCCAGAAACTGCTCATGGGACACACTTGGATGTTCCAACATGACAATGATCCAAAACACAAGGCCAAGTCGACCTGTCATTTGACTACAGCAGAAAAAAGTGAAGGTTCTGTAGTGGCCATCTCAGTCTCCTGACCTCAATATCAATGAGCCACTTTGGGGAGATTTCAAACGTGCAATTCATGCAGGACGGTCGAAGAATTTACAGAAAACTGAGGCATTTTGCCAAGAAGAATGGACAGTTATCTGAGAAAGTGAAGGGCTTCATCAACGACTACCACAAAACACTTTTGCAATAGCAATACAATATTAAGAACTAGGGTATGTAAACTTTTGATCAGGGTAATTTGAATAGGTTCTTTGGCATTTTTTATTTTTTATTTTTATTTTAAAAGGGCAAATGCAATTGTTTAATAATAAATGGCTTCATCCAATCACTAACCATGAATAACAGAACAGTTTTTGTATTATCATTCATATTCTCTGAAAAATGGCCAGAAAAAATGACAAATTCTGCCAGGGTATGTAAACTGCCCAACTGTATATAATGGTATTGGCATTGGATTTTTTTCACATTACAGTAATACTCCAGTGTGAATGTACTGTATTAGTTCTTAATATTTACAATAAGTTTTGCCTTACAAGGAGCTGCTTTACGAGCAGAGTTACATTTCTTTTTTACTGATTAAAATGTTAGATTAAAGTTACAACAGCTGTTGTAAAGGCTTTAGTACGATTATTAGTGTGCAACCCCAACTCAGGAAAAGTTAATACGATATGAAAAATGCAAATACTAAAAAAAGAAACGCTTACATGAACAGTTCTAACTTTTTCTGATTTGACTTGCCTATGTGTTGTTTTTCCTATGAATGTTTTTCCGTACTGTCCCAACTTTTTCTGATAAAGGGTTGTAGCTAGAGCCATGTATTGCCACCAAATGAAACAACAGCTTTTAAAACCATCAAGTTCACGTTTTTTTCTCAAAGGGAAAAGTCGCATTTGGCAGTCAACTAAAGTATATATACTGGGACTAGGTTGAAAAACACTGGAGTATTTCTTTTTGTCTGTATTGCAAGTTTTGTCCAGCAGATGGAGCCGTAACCTAAGTTAGAGAAGCCCAATGGTTTCTCCTGATTCTTCTCACCATTAAGTTGCTCAGTATCAGCATACAGTGTTTAGTGTACTTCTGCATTATTTTATTGAGTGGACAGGCTGTGTGATGAATTATGTATTTGTTCTGTGGCTCAACAAGTCCAACAAACATTTTCTGCCACCTGTTGTGTGCTCTCTCAGGGTCTGACTGACACTAAGATTGGTATCAGCAATCAGACGTACCAGAGCAGCATGTCTGTGCTGCACATTCCCTGCCAGAGTCAGATGAGCCATGCCTACTCCCAGAACTCCCTGCATCGTAGTGTTAGTCAGTTAATCGATACACAGGACAGTAGGTCTCTGGCAGGTCTACCATGTGGCACAGAGCTGCAGGGCAATGACAGCGGCATGGTAAGTTGGATTAATACAGACACAGAGTTGCCTTTTTAGGTACACCTATATTGTACTCTCACTAATACATAGGTGTAACTTTGTAGATATACAGTTAGTTATATGCTCTTCAGTTTGTCAGTTCCTCAATGGAAGGGACCTTGTTTGTGCAATTTTCAGCAGACTAGCAACACTGTCTTGGTAGTGCCAGCTAGTAATCCTAGATTTTCAAACATTGGTAATTACAAAAATAAATGTTTGACAAAATTTGGTATATACACTGCTCACAGAAATTGGGGGATAATGCTTACATTTTTCTGAGCAGTATATGTTTTATAGACAGCAACCTAACCGAAGATTTTAGCTGTACATCTTTGAATATTATTACAATAAAATTGTGGTATTGTGAGCAAGATGCTTGTAGTCAAGTCAATGCAAATTTATTTAAATAAGTGCTACAGAGCATTGTCTCAAAGCTGCTTATTGACAATAAAATAATAAGTGATTACAGTATTAGAGTGAATGGATTAAGGAATTTATTGGGCAAAACTGTACAATTGTAAGGAGGCTCTAGTAACCTGTTTTGCCATCGCTTTCCTGGATACAAAATGATATATACAGACATGCAGGTTAAGTATGGTATCCTGAGGCGAATTTGTCTACATAAGTTGCAGCTAGGCATCTAGATCCTGCACACTCATGTGTTGCTAAAGTTGGTGTCCTATCTGATCCCATAAATGACTGATTGGCAATAAATCTGGCAACCAGGTAATCCAAGGAAGTGTTGCACTTTGTAGATGGGTGGCCTGCTTAGAAATTCCAGTTGGAAGCCCTGCCTTGAGAGGTAACACATTGCTGATCTGTTTACGTCCCTCATAGCATATACTACAAGCTCATAATAGCTCACAAAAAATAATGAAAAATAATGAAATTTTTCCTAAATTTTTTGAGCAGTGTATTTGATTTCCCCTGAGCTCCCCAGCATTTGATTCAGTGTCTCGCGCCACAGCATAGGCTGGACTGAAGCACTCACCTTAACACCATCTGATACCAGTTAGAACCTGCTGCTAAAATCCATACAGTTCCATTTCGTAGCAGCAAGTTTTAAGTTTCTAATTCATGACACAACTGCAAATGAAGGTGACGGAGGCAGGGTGTTAATGGCTGACGTAAAAACAAACTTTATTTTCTGGAAAAGGTCTGGGTGGTGCTCAACAAAGCTGCTTGTGCTTGTTGGTAGATCAAATAATCCTATCTACATCCCCTGACAGCTAGGTCAGAATGACCAGGATGGCAGGAAAATCGCCAAAACGATTCAAATCTTTATGTGCCTCCCTTTAAAATCTGTTAACTGGGCAAAATGTCAAAGAGTCATGTCTAGCAGTCAACAGACTCTCACCAGAAGTTACAGCAGCTGAAAGCTTTTTATAAAGCAGCAGGGAAAGCATTTTTACACTCTCTTGTGGCAAAACCCAGTGTTTAATCACCTGTAACACCTGTAATCATTTATATATCTGCCTGAGACAGAAAAATATGCCATGTCATTTAATTTGACATTTCTATCTGGGTGCTTTATTTTATTTATGTATTTATTTATTTATATATTTATTTATTTATGTCAATGAGTGCATATACGCTCAAAACCCCAACTGAACAAGCCTGCAACAACAGTTGCAGATTTTATATGTAAGGATCAAACTAAATTACATAGAATTTATAATTTTATAAAATTAATTATCATTATTATTTTATATATTTTTTATCAAATTAAAATAAAGAAAATGCAATAAATTAATATAAAATATAGACTATAATAAATATTGGAACAACATACATGATAATATTCTAGTAAAGCTCGTACCATTTAACAGTTGTTTTTGAAAGCTTCTTCACAGTTTGTGCAGAAGATTCTCTAATGCAGAAGAGAACGACACCACTATGACTCACTGTCAGCTGTCAACTGGTTACAATATAATATTATAAAGCTGCTTTGAGACAATGCACAATTGTAAAAAGTGCTATATAAATACATTTGACTTGATTTGTCTTGACTTGGTTGGTTTTAATGGCAGTTCATCTTTACTATACAAACAAAAACACTTACATCCTTACATCCAAAAACAAGAGTATAAGTATCAGTCTGTAAGTTATTTCTTCATTTTGTTTTAGGAGGGCACGACCTGTGAAACCAATAAAATACAAATACTGAAAGTCACTGAAGTGTCCAGTATAAGGGATCTGCTTCCACTGTTTGTCTATAGAGATTCTACTCCTGTTACATATTATGAACCTGTTAGCAGTAGTAGATTGTGGATAAAGTTACATAGCCTAATTAAAGGTGTTCACACACTTTTGGCTCTACAGTATATGTTAACTGTACCATTCTAAAATATTAACATATGATCTTTTTTGCAGTACATGGGAGATAACGAGATGGAAAAAGCAATTAAGAGCTTCAGTTCACTAAAGAAAGAGCATGCAGTGTTTACAGACACACACCTGTAGAGTGTCTTCCCATACTTATTGTTCTTATACAAGCACACAAACATATGATACACAAACAGAGAGTTATTTGTGAGAAAAGTATCTTCATTCATGATTTTGGCCTTTACACTTTACACATGGCTTTACTATATATGTCCCCTTTAAACTCTCATGCAAGCTTCTATTAAAACCTCATGCATTAGAGATGCAATGATTTTTCATTACAGTTTGTGTTAAACAAAGTACAATGTCTATTGTAAATAGTGAATCTTCCTTTTGAAGTGGACTTGTACCTTTGTATTGCTTCCAACTTGATTCTTAAAATTATGCATTTATTTATATTATTTTATATATTGTTGTCATTATGATCATGTTAAAACCTAAGGCTAAAGTGTGGTATTGAAACCATTGCTGGTTATCAGCTGTATCCTCTTTGTTTCTGTGCAGGGAAAAAGGGAACTTTTGTACTTTTATTTCTTTTCAGCCAGGGTAGGTCTGCATTTCATACTTCCTGTTGTACTTTGGATCAAAGTAGTATATGCTGTAATCAGAGAGTGGTGTTAGAAAGCAACATTGCAGAGGAACCAAATGGAAACCCATCCTCCTCCGAGTGAGAAGTACCATCTCTCCAAACTACCCCTGAAGGTTCCTGTTTGTTTCTTTGTCCCATAATTTTTATCTAATGTTTCACTTTACGGGTCCTAAAAGATAGCACAAATAATGTAAATGTTTTAAAGTTATGGAAACTGTACTACACTGATAAAAGTTTGTGAACCCTTTTTAATTTTCTATATTTCTGTATAAACATGACCTAAAATTACATCAGATTTTTATACAAGTCCTAAGCGTAGAATAGATTGATTTAAACTGTTCTACGTTTTAAGTTGAAGACAAGCCAAAGTTTAACAATTATACATGGTGATTTAGTTATTGGGGAAAAATCTATGTATCTGTTTGTGGCCCTTCTGCAGCAATAACTGCAACTAAGCATTTCCATTATCCGTTAGCTCATATGCATCTCCAGGTCTGCCCACAACATTTTTGTTGGATTAAGGTCAGGACTTTGATTTGGTCATTCCAATAAATTAACTTTATTGTTTATTAACAATACTTTGGTGGAGCGACTTGTATGATTAGGTTTCAGATCAATGGCTTTCTTCCCGTGGGCCTGCCAGGCACGCCATTGTTGTTCAGTGTTTTCTTGATGGTGCACTCATGAACATTAACATTATCAATGTGGAAGAGACTTTTATTTGCTCAGAAGTTGGGAACCTGGGTTCCCTTGTGACACCAGAGACAACTGTTTAGTCATACGAGTCCAAACTCTTTTAAGGTTGTTTTGTAACCTTTCATCAAGCACTCTTTTTGAGGTCCTCAGAAAATCTTGTATATCTCATGATGAAGTCTGATGATGTATTAGACCATTATTATGCAGAAATTTAGAAAATGTAATCTTTGTAAACTATCAAACACCACTGTATAGCCTGGATTTAACTTAAATAACTATTTTCTCTATTAATCAAATAATCCATTGCATAGCAGAAATAAAGCTCAGTGTGCTACAATTCTGCTTCACTAGCACATCACAAGATTTCACATGACAATCGTACTTTGGAAAATGATATATTATGGCTGTTGTTTAGGCTGAGTAAAGCATTCAGTTCCCTCCATCTCTCTGTTTAGGTCATTTTGTTTTAAAAGTTGGAAGAAGCGTTTGAAACTGAAGCGTAAGAATAATTTTTTCCCCAGAAAGACATGTTCATATAAATAGTGTTACCAAATAATTGTACCAGAGGTCGAGCATATTTCACCCATAAGGCCAGACTTCCTTTATTGCTTGTTTTGCGGATCCGCCGCAGCACCAATGGTTGAAAAAAAATAATAAAAATTTTAAAATATTTTTTAGCTTTTTCCGCCCTCCGGTGGAGAGCCAACGGTTTTGTTCTGTTCATTTAAATTGTTTTCCAGATTCACTTTAATTTAATTGTAGGTTAAATATTTTTTTTTTCCTTCCTCCTCAGTAGATTCTTAAGTAGGGACAT
>JAUZSU010190074.1:0-12121 GCA_034780255.1 Parotocinclus maculicauda
GTTGGGTCCTTAAGCAAGGCCCTTAACCCACAATTGCTTAAATTGTAAGATTGTATAAGTTGTAAGTCGCTCTGGATTAGGGCGTCTGCTAAATGCCGTAAATGTAAAGGTTTAATGCATTTAAAAAGTGATATTGCATTGCCTGTTCAAATGGACTCGTTCCCTCTTGGTTGTGTGCAGCCAGCGAACAATGTTTATTTGTGTTTATATTCCATTTTGTGTGCGTTATATTTTGGTTCTACAGCGTCTGTGGCCGTTAATGTGTGCTTGTAGCTAAAGAGCCAAGGTGTTGTGTAGTTTCTGGAGGGAGTGATAAGTATAGGGTTTGGATGTACGCATTGCACTTTTTTCAGCATTTTCATATTGGTTGCGCACAGTTTTTGCCCATACCCTTTTGTATTTACATTATAGTAGCATAAATAGACTGTGACTATGGTAACGTCCAGTCGATGGCCCGTTTCACAGAATGTAACATGGTTTTGTAACACGGCGCAGATCTGTATAAGTAGTTTCTCAATGTACAACTGCATTTCAATATAGTTTCACTGATTAAAGATTACACTTTGTTTTGCCTACACCAAATATATTGCAAGATAAGCTCCAGATTTGCTTATGTGACCCTTACCAGGATAAATAAAGATGCATGTCGTGGGTTGCCTCCTTCTCAGAGCATTAAATATTACTTTATTTATAAATTTAAACGTAGGCTGTAAATAAACTGTGAGTAAACACAAGGGGTACTTGATTTGATAAATGTCAGTAAAGTACAGGTCAGTACACCCGCACTTGCACACATCAGGAGACGCCATGGGCTCATAAGCACAACACCTGATATTCATGTTTTGAGCCCTGTCTGGTATTTGATCGCAGACTTTTAGGAGCTGATTCTTAACAGTGAACCACTGGGGCTAGAATATAAAATATATTAATAAGCCATTCCACTAAATAAGTGTCATTCACTTCTTTTTACTCATCTTTAAATTATGTTTAAAGTAAACTTTTTTTTATATATATACTGCCCACAAAATTAGGGTATATTTTAATAGGATATATGTCCCTAATTTTTGTGAGCAGGGTATTTTAACACTAAATCTATGAACACAGATTTTTAATTATTCATAATGAGTGATGGGCAATCTCAGGCAACTTTTATTTTATTTTACATGGTTTCTCCCATTACTCTTACTATCTTACGGAGTTATCAGCTCAGAATTAGCAAACACATCAAATATATTCATAATAAATAGCATTAGGACACTGAGAACATTCTCCCAAAATGTCATTTTTTACAATAAACACAACATCTAAAATAGTTTTGGCAACAGGATAGTAAATTGAGATGAACCTTCTCAGTCATAGTTACAATATCATCAAATCTATAGAAAAACTTAAAAGAACGCTTACTTTTGATTTCCCGTGGTTTTCAGATGATCCATATGATCCAACTTTCTATTGAACATGTGGCTTGTGGTATGTTCCCTAAATTCCAGAAGTGACAATATGTAAGGAAAACAGGACTGAGTAAAAATAAAAGTAAATTATTATGGATTTCTTATAAATAAAATGGGTTATAAGGTGACACAGTGCAAAAAGGTTTACTGAAGGCTTTTCATTATTATATTTCATTACAGCTAATGAATGCTATTTTGGAGTGTTCTAGGTAGTTTTTTATTCATGTTTAATATTATATACCTTGAATTTGCAATTGCATCACTGAACAGGACACTCTGCTTAATAAGACAATGTTTTTACAGGTAATTATATATCTTATTATATATCTCAATACATGTAATGACCTGGCACCCATTCAGAGGAATGACTCAAATAGTTTGACAAATTATTTAAGTGTTGTGTTTTTAAACAAACTAGTAATACTTTAAAATGAAAGTATGAGGTTTGTGATACAGCCCAGCCGAATCAGCAGTGGTTTGCATTTTTGCCTGTCCGGACCCACTGTCTGTCTGTTTCCTCCCACATTCCAAAGACATGCAGTAGGTCAACTGGTGGCTCAAAATTGTTCCTGTGTGTGTGTATGTATGTGTGTATGTGTGTATGTGTGTATGTGTATGTGTGTGTGTGTGTGTGTGTGTGTGTACACTGTGATGTACTGGCACCCCATTTCCACTTCATAAGAGTTTGGCCTCACTCTGATAAATGCAGCAATCAGGAATTTTGGAACAGGTCTTAAAGTGCAATAAAAAAAAAGTCTTTCACGTTACTTTCATTTTGCATGCAAATGCTTGAATGCAAGTCTTCATTCCTCAACATGTCCAGATGTAAAGCATTATGCGAGAGCCTGTTGAGATTGTGCTGACCTGGAACATGTCTTTCTTTCTTCTCTCTCAGTTCATAGAGCCAGGAGCTCGAGTTGCACACTCGGCGTTTAATCAGGCTTAGTCATGCAGGACGGGGCAAGTGCTGAAGAGTGTGTGCGTATGCGTGTGTGTCATGGAGAGTCATTAAACAATCCCAGTGTTTGTTTTACATTGAGGGCTGGAAGTCAAGCAATGGATCTGATGACCATTCATGCTGCACACACTGACGCACACACTTCCGAACATCACTAAGCCCGCATCTCTTTAGCCGCACTGTAACTAAACACACAACTCAAGACTCCATAATGATTTATGGTATGTAAAAAAAAATCACTCATTTTAACCGTTAGAGCTACACATCATCCTTATCGTGAGCACTTTATATATACACCGTGATTAGTGGTCGGGTGTCTTTGGAGAATAAGAAGGAAAGAACGATCTTATTTCATGATGATCATTAACTGGTGTTATTGTTGTGATATGAGATATTATTCTTGTTTTTCCTCAACGCCCATTTATAGGGTAAACAGTGCATTACATTCATTTAACTTCAGATTCAGTAACCATGTTGTCCTGGAGAGGATAGCGGTGGGTTCCAGGGACTTCCTTGGATATGCTAGGTGCGGGTTTGGAAAATTTTGGTAGGTGGGAAAAAACTGGAGGCCTCTGAGATAACATGTGGACACCTTAGAGAACATTCCAAACTCCACAAAGACAATATAGATTAAACTGTATAATAAGCTGTGCAGTACCTATGGTTAATTAAACTAAATTCCAGTGCATTTACATGGAGAAAGTTGTTTAGTTTCGTATATGTGTGCATCAATGCTTATATAGATTTATATGGTCAATAATTGGGTCTCCCTAACCTGAAGCATTGCTGCAATACTCTGTAAAAGTCTTAGTCCACGAGTAGACTTGTTGTTCTTGAAACGCGATAATGGCCAAATATAACATATCGTGACAATCGGACCTAAAAATTTCCTGGAAAAAACTTGGATTTGTCACACCGTAACACTCTTTTCCTCTGATCGTCATGGCAGTGTTTATGAGCTTATGCTAACCTTTCCTCCCTGTCCACCTTGCAAAAAAGTAATATCTTGGCTGCTACCCTTACAAAAAGACATTCCTGAACTAGCTTCTTCTGTAGAAGTCAGATGCTGATTTTGCTCAAGTCACAGTAAATACCTACCACTGCTGCCCATACAAGCTGTTTTTCCTGATTTGTTTTTCTGTTTTTTTACACATTATTTTGTATTTTCTAGTTCTATTCTAATGAAGAGACTGAGAAATAATTAGATATATTCTTTACAACAACGATACAAAACCCAGAGTAAACCCACACAGGCATGGGGAGAACATGCAAACTCCACACAGATGGTGTCTGAGGTCAGGATTGAACCAGTGATCTCTGGATTGACAAAATATTGGTTAATATGTACTGGTAAATATTACTTTAACTGGTAAAAATTGCTTGCGTTCCAAGCCAACAAGTCTGTGGTTGCCAGTTATATACATTATTTAGTATGTGATTTGGAATGGACAAAACAGGTTTCAGTGATTTGTTTATTTTGTTTTATTTGTTTAGTGTATGTTACTATGTGTTATAGCTGACTATGTTTTGGTAAAACAATTACGTGACCATTTTTTTTCCAGACAGCTTACAAAAATGATCTAGGTTTATTTCATATAGGTGTTTTCCTGCTCCCAATCCCATTGACACTACAATGCTGTGCACTCAGTGCTGGTGCAGCAAAACTGAACTTGCCTAGTCTTGTCTCTTTTTCTTTACAGATGTGCAATATATTATTTCACTTTCTAACACAGACAAAGTGCTCAACACCTTCTTGTGTTACACATTTTTCTGAAAATGAAACGGCACCCTCTGTTTATGTCAAATGTCAAGTTGGCTTGAGAATCTCATAATTATTTTTGAAGGATGCAAAGATTTAAAGTAGCTTGTTACTAAACACGTGACTTCACACCAAACCTTTGTTTTAGTGTATTTTACTACAATTTTATTAGTTGTGCAATTGTGCTTAAATGTTGGCAAGACCATAAGGTGTGTGCTCAACACATGAACCATAGCATTGACAAAGACACTGTTTATTACAGTTAGAAGATGGTTGTCACAGAGTGGCAAATATATATATTATATATTCAAAAATCACAGGACACCTCTTGCGCTGATTCTTGGACTTTTCAAAAAGGCTTCTTTGTCAGTTTTTTCTTCGGGTGTTCACTACGTGGCTTGTCGTCCACAGTCTTGGTTTCTCAGAATTTAGCTATGAGGGATGCAACAGTGCTGTGTGAAATGTTTTTTATGGGTGTCAGTTGTTGAAGTCTGTGGCTATATTATGGCAGCGGCGTTCCCCGGCATCAGAATCATCAATTCCATCTTCAGTTACCTGTGGCCAACAACAAAACTGTACTGATAACTTTGGAATCACAAGAGATATTGCAAATGGGATCTGCAGCAATCGATTTCAAATGCAATTCTGATCTTCTTTGACACGCTACATGACCACCTTTTCATTGGAAAATTAAATATGGTGGCTTTCGTGATATGCCTTCTCACCCATTACTTTTAGGGTTATTCACATATGTCATTGTATCTTTTGTTTCTGATATAAAAAAGGTGTCTTGTGACTTTTGACTTGCCCTGTGTATACTGAATATATCTACTGAATTTACTGAATATTAACTTCCTAGCAATGGTATGAATGAATGCGAGGGCAGCACGGGGGTTCGGTGGGTAGCACCGCTACCTCACAGCACGAAGGTCCCGGGTTCAATCCCAGGGTGGAGAGACCTGGGTTCTTTCTGTGTGGAGTCTGCATGTCCTCCCAGTGTCTGCGTGGATTTACTCCGGGTACTCCGGTTTCCTCCCACAGTCCAAAGACATGTATGTTAGGTTAATTGATTACTCCAAATTGGCATTGACTTGTGTGTGTGTATGTGACTGGTGTTGAGATGAACTTGTGTATGAATATAACCTTGTGTGTGTCGCTTACATGGCCACCGATGCCGATAGCGACACTAAAGAAGCCAAATAAACATAAACAAACTGTATATAACGTCTGTGTATTCAGCTATCCACATTGCTCTCAAACGCACTCTTGCCTGATCTATAAAATCCCCAATTTTTGCAGTGTGGCACCCATGATGATGACACACTGAACATAGTGAGAAGGTCCTTCCTAACAGTTACAAAAGTACACTCTGTGAGTCCACCAGTCACCTCCAGAGAACAGCTGTACAGCCGCATCGCCGCACACCGGGTCCAGGCTGCCAATCGCCAAAACTACACCGTCCTCTATCTTCTTAGTGGTATGATGCTGTTTTTCGATGCTAAAGATTTTTGCATTTTAGAAAAAAGGACACTGGGGGTTAAAATAGGAAAGGTTAGTGTACAATACTGTGCAAAAGTCTTAGGCCCCCATTAGATTAGCAATACCAATGATATAATGACAATATATAACTGTTTCTTAGTTAACTTATTAAAATATGGCCAGAAAATCCATATGTAGTATTGAAAAGCAGCTTCTATAGGCTAAAGTTTTTAGTATTTGAGTGTGAGCTCCCCTTACACTTGAGCAATAGCAGCATGGCATGGCCATTCATCTAAATTCCAAATGGACCTTTTACAGTTTGATCAAGCTTGAGGTCAGTAATGGTCTTTTTGGAAGGTTAGCAGCCAAGAAACCACTTTTTGATAAAGGAGAACAGGCTGAAAAGGCTAAGATAAGCTAAAAGCTCACAAAGATTGGAGTGAAGATCAGTGCAAAAGAGGATTATGGAGTGAAAAATCCAAGTTTGAAACTTCTGGGTCCGGTGTATATATATGGCAGGTATAATGTTGCCAAGACAACAAATGTAATGGTGACCTATGCCTTTTGCACAGAACTGTAAATTTATAAGAAGAGGTGAGATTAGGAACAGATTTAATTTCTAATGATGGCTAATATCCATTGTATTTATATATTAAATATTTATTATCTATAATATTTAATCAACACAAGACTTGCTGTAACTGTGCAGTTACCACAAAATTGAGATACTTGGTCAGACAGTTATTTTTCCTCATTGCTGTGGTTGGGCCAAATTAGGGCACATGGGGGGGGGGGGGGTGGTCTGATGGGGCTTTGGGGTAGTGGAAATGGAGAACCTCAGGAGGTCATAAAGGGTCCAGTCGTGACCGATTGGAGTTCAGTCGGTGGATTCCCAATCCTGATCCGACCATCGGCAGCATAAACCAGTAAAGATTGGTCAAGGTTCGGGCTTCTGCTGTTGTAATCTATCCGCCTCAAGGCTGGGCTCAGGTACAAGTGTCCCCCGGATGGGCCCTGAGCCCGTCACGCCAGAGCCGTTGAACTATGAGCACAACTGATAGTTTAATATACAGTACCTCGACTAGTGGGTAGGGGTTTTTTTTTGGCATTGTTGTAGCCCATCCGCCTTAAGGTATGAACTCGGTTGTAAGTGTGACCTGGGCAAAAGTGCTTCAATGCAGTCCAGAATAACGGCTAGCCCCCTTTCCCTCTGGCTGTGGGACATGGTTCAGCTTAGCGGGCAGCTTTTGGGGAATTTTCTGATGTATCTGATGTAAGGAATCTTGGAATTGGAGGAACCTGGATTATTTTTCCCCTGTGTGTTCTGGGGGGCGTGTCTCGCCTCTTTCCTTTCATGTGGGGTCTTGATGGCTTTCGTGGACCTGCTTTATGAGAGGGTCCGTTATTAAAGGCTGTATATAAATAAGTATTAGTACAGAATGGGAGGCAGGGCCAGAGCTGAGCTCCGTGAAGGTGGCTCAGACGTTTTGGATGTCTAACGGCATGGTGAGATGTTTGGTCTGTGTTTATGGGTCGGGCCGATGTTCTAGCATGTGAAATTTGTCAGTGCAGGAAGACGAGGTCACTGCGTCCGTCTAAAAGCCCTCCTGAGGGTCATAAGCAGTTGCTGTTTACGAACACGGCGATCCGCAGGACAAAGGATTTTACCTCGGTTTCTGCTGAGGAGGTCTTTCTTGTTCTGCGGCGAACACACAGATCAGGACGTCCCGTGCCAGCGTGCAAAATTTAGCACAGCCCCTGGTCGACTTGACGCCAACCTAAATATGACACGTTTCTGCCAGGTCTAAAAAAAGGTTCTGACACAGATCTGTAAGTTCCTTGCATGAAACCGATTCTTATAACAGGTTCTTTACTTTCCAGTCCAAAGCGTATGCAGATGTTTTGGGGAGCAGAACACGGCCTAGAATTTCGGAAATGAAAACAAAAATGGACAGATTGATTAAGAACCAATAAAGAAATGGATTCGTAAAAGATAATATAATATAAAATAATAATACTTTGGGTAAATTGGGCAGGAGTTCTGCAGAGCAGAAGCTTATGAAATTTTTTTTTTACCCACAGCATATAACGTGCACCATGGGTCTGAAGTGGTTCCCCCATCCCGAAGTTCTCCACTGCATCAAAGGTTGTGAGGTAAGAACTTGTAAACCTGATCTTCTCTCCTCGTGCAGCAGCTTCTGAGTTTTTCTCCACCCATAGTAGTGAAGCTCGTTCATTAATTTTTCTGCTCACGCCCATTAAAAAGGCGCTTGGGGTGATTTTAGATCTAATGTGGCACTAGACGAACCCCTCTTTTTTTCAGAGTACGTTCTCGTTGCGCTTAACTATAATTATTCATTAGTTTTTTTTTTGTCTTAGCCGTTCCAGGGCGATAATTACTGCGACGCCATGAACAACAGAGCCTACTGCAACTACGATGGAGGAGACTGCTGCCAGTCCACCGTCAAGACTAAGAAGGTAACGCAGACTTTCACTGACACCAAAAATGCCAGGGTCAACAAATTTCTGGGGAACACAGACGTAAAGAGCTAGATGCCAGTCCGGTGCTGGGCCAGGCACGGGAAGCTGCTGTCCCCTGACAGCTCCAGAGACCTGGCTGTCCAGTCCTGGATAGATCCAGAAGGTTCAGGGTCCAAATTGCCAATGTTTGGTCCTTGAGAAAGCCGTGTCTGCTCCGTATTTAAACATAAACAAGGTGTATTCTGGGAGTCCCCATGTTGATGAACGAATAAAGGAGTAGGCACAAGTCCATCCAGGGCGCCTGGTACAAAGCGAGCGTGTCGGTGCCCTGCATTGGACTGGCACCATGGCCGTATTTGGATTGAGCCGGTATAGAAGTGAAATGCTGGGTTGGCCTAAATGGGCACAAATGTGGCAAGGGGCAGCTTTCCCACAGCCCCCTGCCTTAACGACTGGGCCGCCACAGTCTGTGTGCACAGAACGTCTTGAATAAAACAAAAGCTGCTTTAGACGTCCAAGCGTAAGGAGTGGACAATAAATGGACCGAAGCGGTGATGAAGCTGCCTGGAAGATGGCACCGTTCTGTTCTGTCCCGCCTCACGTTGAGCAGGAGGGTTAAAGAGGGCGAAAATTCTCTCTGCCCAGGATGGCCGTCTCCAGATCTTAAGTTAGACGCCACGTCTGTGCCAGAAAACCGTTTGTAAGGCGTGCCAGAGGTCTTTAGTCTAACCGCAAACGTAAACACCTTGAGCTCGGCAAATTTGCCTGGAAGCAGGACCGAGGGCCAGACGAGAGGCGCTGGGTACGGGCCGTTGAAGTGGCAGGGCTGTTCTTTCTCCAAAGCATCTTGTCACGTTGCAGTTTGTAACCTTTTAAAGCATAAGTGACATTTCCTATGAGGTCAGATCATAACATCTGTCATAAAAAGCGTTCTGCTCGCAAACGGACCGTCGTTCGGGCAGCTATCTGAGCGGGAAGGCTAGCGCGAGGCTGGGATATGGCCGGATAAATGGGTTGCGACAGCTCGTGACGTCCGCCGTGATGCCTTAATGACATGGCTGTCGGAGTTTGAAGAAAGTGTTCGCATTTGTTGTGACGTGAATTTATTTTGAGTGATTATATTAAGTTTGCGTTTGGAATCGTTTCCTCGCTCGAGCGGCAGACCCTTATTTTCCGCCGGGCCGCCGCTGGGGAGAGCGTCCGCTCCCGACGTGCCAGTATATGATTCAGTCGGTCCTCGAAACCAGCGGCCCGGGCGTGTTTAGTTCTCGTAAGAGTTGCAAGCCATTAGTGGTAACTCAAGTGTCGGATCACGAGACATTATCCACCCCGGAGTTTCCATTATTGTGCTGGAGCTGCACCCCATCCTGGAAGGATTTAAACAACTCCTGGATAAGGGTCCTGGAGTCGAGATAAACGCAGGAAGAACCCGCAGACACTCGCGTTTCCTCACTTGCGTCATATTGGCCGTCGTAGCTCGAACCCTCTCCAACAGGCTGCAGTTTGTTGGGCAATTACTGGTGCCCTCAGGGGCTGGGGGGAGGCAGGTTTTTTGGGAACCTGCTGTGTGTGATGGCTGTTAAAATTTGCAGGAAGATCTGCGTCCTGGTTCCAGCTGGAGTTCTTCAGCATGAAACTAAGATGTTGGTTAAAAGATTATAAGGGACCATAGCTGGAGGGTCTGTATTATAGAAGTTTGGTTTCACTGGGAAAATCTTGAAATTAAATAATGGATCATAAATCTAATGCCCAGTTTGGAGCCATCCAGTATGAAGATAACCAGTTTGAAGAGAACCGTCTAGTTTGGAGACACCTCCAGTTTGGAGAGCTGTCCAGACTGGAGACCCTAAATTCGAAAGCCAGCAAATTAGCTACTGTTCAGGCCCTTGGAGGCCCTTAGTTTAAAGACCTTCAGATTGGAGATCATCCAGTTTGAAAATGATCAATTTGAAAAGCCATCCAGTATGGAACCACCTATTCTGGATAGACCTCCAGTTTGAAGGAGTCAAGTTTGAAGAGCTGTCCAAAGTAAAGACCTCAAGTTTGACGAACTTCAGATTGGAGACCCTCAGGTCAAAACCATCCAGTATGAAGATGACCAATTTAAAAAAGCCATCCAGTATGGAACCATCTAGCCTGAATAGACCTCCAGTTTGAAGAAGTCAGGTTTGGAGAGCTGTCCAGAGTGGAGACCCTGAATTTGAAGGCCCTTATTTGGAACCAGCAAATATGCAACTGTCCAGTTTGGAGGTCCTTAGATTCACCCAGTTTGAAAATGACCATTTTAAATGGCCATCCAGTATGAAACCATCTAGTCTGAATAGACGTCCAGCTTGAAGAAGTCAGGTTTGGAGAGCTGTCCAGAGTGGAGAACCTAAGATTAAAGGCCCTTATTGGAGCCACCAAATTAGAAACTGTTCAGACCCTTGGAGGTCCTTAGTTTGAAGACCTTCAGATTGTAGATCCTCTGCTCAGAGCCATAGAGGTTGAAAATGACCAGTTTGAAGAGCCATCCAATATGGAACCATCTAGTTTGGAGAGACCTCCAGTTTGAAGAAGTCAAATTTGGAGAGCTGTCCAGAGTGAAGACTTCAAGTTTAATGATTTTCAGATTGGAGACCCTCAGGTCAGAGCCACCTTTTTTGTTTTAATTGAAGTGTGAATTATTTTGTTTTTCTTTTTAAACACATCATTTTTCTCCACATCTTCTCTGGACCTGGCCCCAACAAAAACTAAAGACTAAAACGTTTTTAAGTCTAAAGAGGAAGAAAGAAACTCTATAGTTCTGAAGGTTATATAGATCCAGAGCATCTGGACGTTCTGCAGTTCCAAACAATGTTGCGGAAATCAGGCCTGTGGGTTTCTCATAAGCTGGCAAAACGGCACATCCTGCCTGATCTGATCTTCAGGAAATCTCTCAAAAGACTCTCAGAGCTGCAGTGATAGCCGGATCACCTGAACTCCAGATCCAAAGCCGTGCTCAGCTCTCTGGCATTCAGTCCTGGCTGGGCTTGAAGCACATGTCTTCTTTAGAAATACCATCTTTGTGGATTGGAGTGGAAGGAATTCACAGGATTGCTCAGAGAGAAGCGGTCACGGACCGATTGATGGCCCGCCAGTGGAATTTTTCGAACGGGAAGATGAAGGAGAGAGGATGAGGAGCAAAGCCTCTGCCTTGATTGAAGCGAAAGGGCACATTGGAGGTCGCGGTCGGTTTTCCGTGTTTCCGCAGGTCGTTCGTACGTTTCCCCGGAATGCCGATTCTTCTGAGCCCAGTCAAGGTCATGCGTAAGTGCACCGATAAAACTGGTTCTGACTCTGAGCTGCACTGGGCCTCCAGAACTTTGGTCAGATGGGATTTGTGATTCTGTGCTGTTTGTGGACTGGTTTGATTCGAACCAGCAGTCGAGGAGACCACCTGATCCCGATTGGACTGGAGAACAGATGGGTGCATCATGTCCTGCAAAACAAATAATTATCGAAACTTGATGACAAGCGCTGTCGTTTTGACCCTGATGCTTGTTGGGAAGCAAAATATTTGATCTCTGATCGTTTCCATGTGTGTTTGGTCATAATTATTTACTTGTTTGGGTAATGAAAGCTTTTTTTTTTTTAACCGAGTCACTTCAGACCATTGTTCAGTGATTACCAAGGACGTTCTGTTATTGGGTTATAAAGAAGTGGGACGTTCCCAACACAGGGACTTTTACTTTCTGACGTTTAGAAACACATCTTAAAGACTTTTTAGTGCTCTGAGAGGAAAACGTTAATTTTATTTAAGGTAGTATATTCAGACAAATCCCTCGTCCAGCCTGTGGAACCTTAAATACATTTTAGAAAGAGCAGATTTGTTTTTATGGACACAGATTCTAACCCCTAAATCAGTACAGGTACAAAAGTATTAGGTCACAAACCGACATGTGGCCAAAAGTATTAGGACACAAACCAACATGTGCAAAAGTATTAGGACACAAACCAACATGTGCAAAAGTA
>JAUZSU010190085.1:0-12121 GCA_034780255.1 Parotocinclus maculicauda
TGTTTCTCTGTACTGAGAAAAAAACGCAGAAAGCCAATTCACTTAAAGCCACTTATCTAGGAAATTGAAGGGCCGCCATTTAATTCCATGAATAAATGTTGCAATGCGATATTGAGGATCTTCGGGACCTTGTCTGAGAAAGCTGTTTTTATGTGGTTTATCTAGCTTTCTAAATCTGGGAGGAAAAGACAAATATAAAATGCACATATTAAAATTTTCCCTGAACCCTAGTCATGTGGCGTTTCTAGTTATAAGCCAAATAATTGGACAGGTATATACAGTGGAACCTTGGTTATCGTTTGCCCTCGTTATAGTACAGTTCCCTTGTTGTCGACTTTTTTCAGGAAAGTTGTCCCAACTCATTTACTTTATATGCCTTTTTTATTTCTGCAAGTAACGCCTCCAAGCTTTGGCTCTTAAAATCTAGAAAAGCTCTAAAAGCAAGTTTATGATTGCTGTAGTAATTACACTTGAGCAGTGAAGTATCCGATAAACGTGAGTACGAGTCTCCATCTGTTTCAGATCACTGATCTCTGGATCAGAGTAAAAACCTAAAGAGGGGACGACCACAAGCGTTACAGCCCTCATTCATCGTTCATTCTGACTTTGTTTCTCGTTGAGTGAGAATCACCCCGCACTTTAATCCCAAACATTTTTATTGTTTTTTTGTGCTTGTTTAATACTAAATACAAGTGAGTGATTACTTACTTAAAGATTTCTCTATAAAATATATTTTTGTTAATATTTGGAGTTTCTGGAATGAACTAAATTGAGTTACATTATTTCTTATGGGAAACATGGCTTTAGTTATCTGTTCATTTTAGTTATCGTTAGGCTCCGCCAGGAAAGAGTTAATGGCGAAAAACAAGGTTTCACTGTATAAAAACATGCCACTGAAGGTATAAAGATTGTCTTACATGGTTCATTTTACACTAATAATAAACTTGCTGCATAATTCCAGAGTGCATACTTAGCACAGAAAGGCTGCCGCAAATACTGAAGTGCTGCTGTCTTCCAAATACCATGTTATGTAATGGGCCAGTATGAAGACAAAGGGCCTGGAAACATTTCATAGACAAACTGTGGTTTTCCCTGGTCTACCACTTTCCCTTTTCCTCCTCTGGATACTCTGGGCTTACAACTCTGACCACATACTTTCCCCAACACCACAGCCTGAGTGCCAGCTATGGCATGGCTTGGAAGCCATCACTGTCTGCCTTAGCCCACCCAGACTTACTGCCAACCCACAGCGCAAGACTCAGCACACACATATGCAGACCCTTACAGGGACTCCAGCTCTGAGCTCACTGTTTCCTTTCACACAGGCTTCACCCAAAACACTTTTGGTTCCATGATTCCACGGTTGTTACTCATTTGGTGTGGTTAGATTTTGCTCAACTAGACTTGGTTAGTTTATTCAAGTATCTGCCAACACATTTCCATGCCATGTTGCTTTTAAAACGTGGTTTGGAATTATTATTTTTAACTGAATATATTTTTTGGTGAAGCATTTTAAAAATGGCTCTTGATATACACTTAACTCAAACAAGTTGCTAGGGCAGTGACCTGAAACTTGGCCTAAATGTGAGGTTACACAAATGTAAGAGTTATATAAACCTTGGTGAAACGTAACAAGAGAACATATTTGCAGAAAACAAGCGTAGACAGGCTTTGGCAAGTCATGCAGATCATTTCACGGTGAAGCATGAAAAGCGTCAGTTGTTTTTTCACCTGTGTACTCTCTTTCAGTGGATATTTGTCTCCATTTTCCAAGATCTGAGTTGTCAGTTTAGTCTGAGAGTAAAGCAATCACAGGGCACAAAGGAGAGTCACTGTGGAGCCAAACGACAGTTGATTTAGGTTAAAATTCAATTAAATTCAATTTTATTTGTATAGCGCTTTGTACAATAGACAAAGTCACAAAGCAGCTTTACACTGAACATAAACATTGTCACAAATTGGATTTCATTGTCCATAATGAGCAAGCCAAATGGCAACAGTGGCAAGGAAAAACTCCCTGAGATTAAGAGGAAGAAACCTTGAGAGGAACCAGACTTAGAAGGGAAAACCATGCTCGTTTGGGTAATAAACATAACATGCAATATTTGTATATAGAGATGGGAGAGTGAGCATTTTCAGCATGGTCGGTCGGTTCACAGTTGGAGTGAGGACCTCGGCAGAAAGAGGAAATGAATTAGACATGATCTTTGGTACCTTTAACATATGAAGGACTAAATCTAGAAAGGTAACTACAGTGCGAATGCTTGGCTTAACAAAAGTTTTGAGCCTAGATTTAAACATTGAGACTGTCTTGAGTCCCGAAATATTTATCAGAAGACTGTTCCATAATTTGGGGGCTTTGTAGGAGAAAGCGCTGCCTCCTGCTGTATCTTTCATTATTCTAGGAATCAGCACTTAGTCCTGAGCTGGGCGTCCAGAGGAACATCTGTGCATGCTCATCTCAACAATGAGGATCAATCAACCAGGCAGTTATAGCTTTTACATCTTAAGAAAATGTTATAAATGCCATTTTGAAAAGATACTTATCTGTAAAACGTTGATTTCTACAGATGACAACATGTCAAAAAGTGATTGGAGACAAATTCTTATTTGCACAGGCAATGCACTTTGGATTTCGTCTTTTTTTCCCCCCTCTCTGTTAAACCGGTTATGCCATGTATATTTTCACACCATGCTCAATTATGACTTTTGATTTGGTTGAAGTTTGGGAAACATTTGAATAGTAACCTAATTAGTGACGTAGCTCTTCTAGGGTCAGCACGTCTCTTATGTTATCTACATCCCTCTCCCTCGCTCTCTCTTTGTTTTTCCTCCATTCTGGGTCCAGACAGGAAAGGCAGCTCTCAATCCTCTCTAGCTATAATGAGCCTAACGTTAGCGGATCAGACGTCTTATCCTCTGTAAGGTCATTAGCATGCCGGAACAAGGCGTTCTCTGCTCTGTAAGGACTTTACAATGTAGACCAGCTGTTTGGTGTATGGTCTGAAGTATTTATGTCCTAGATCTTTGTGTGAGTATGCTGTCTGATGAATAACGTGAAAAATCCACAATTAATTCCTCATGGCCTGCTGCTTCTCACCATATCTGATGACTAGCCAGAACGTTCTTACATTTTATGGAAAATGTGTTTTTTTGGGTTTGTGGTAGTAAAAGAGAAACGACCTGTGGATTTCAGCGTGGATTTCGTCCTCTGTGTGAAAATGAGCATGTTGGGGAGCTTGTAGGTGGCAGCGTGTGAGCTATGTTGAGGCCTGGTTGACCCACGTGCTCGGTTTACATCGTTCTATTGTCTGTTGCTGTTGTACAGATGCAGCTGCAGATGGGCCTCCTGTACCTGCCTGCATAGCTAATGAATCTGAAAGGCACCCTCCTTATAAAGCATAAATATGTAATTTGTTCAGCTGTTGTAATGAAATATGTATGTGTGAAACAGTGATTGTTTGGGTCATTAACAGGATGCCACTGAGTATTAGTAAGCTCAGTGCTCAGAAAAAAAAAAGCCAGGAAAAATAATAATAGCTTGAAAAATTAATCAGACAGAACGCACTGAAGCCAAATAGGTAGGCGGTGGGGCAGCACGCATAATTCTCTCTGAACTGAAGAGAGCGGAGGTGACAGAGATCTCTCCGTCTTATGTGAGTGACAGTTGTACCTGCGTTGGAGGCCACGGATGGAGGTCATGGATGACATGGCTGGTCTCACAGTGTTCCCTCTCCGACACCCCTACAGCGGTTTGTAAAGCTTCGCACCCAGTACTGTTTCTAAGAGTGCGGCCAATTCTAGAACTTTGCAAGTGAGATTGCCAGAGTGTGGCCAAAGCTACTTGGATGGGTCATAAATCAATAAACACATTCATTTTATACTTTTGTTAGAACTAGACACTGCTCCAATTAAAAAATCACATAATTCACTGTGGATCCTTCTAGACGAATGATAAGTTGGAATTCAGAGCTATTCAGTGACCTTGGTTGGTTTTTGGGCTAAATGTTTTGCTTGAACTTCTGGCCATGTTGGAAACTTTTTACGGACAGATCTTCGAGCAGTCTTGCCTAAAAGAAACTTTTCTTACTCATATTCAGACAGATTTCTTATTCACATATTGTTTTATTCTCACATATTGCTTGGCCCATATTGGTTCAGGCAAGATTGTTTTACAGCAAGAACAAAAAGCCTCCAGTTATGTTAGTTCTGCTAGTTCTTGCTATGGTTATACTGGTTTAGTCATTAAAAAACCCATGTGAGATTAAAATGGAAAAGGCTAAATGATTTGGTTCAAAGGTTTACTCTTTGGGCTACCAGTATTAATTGTTAGATTGTTTTCCCATGCAGTCAAATTCTGTTATTTAAATGTGCCTTATTCCTGGACATGGCTCAGACACTGCAAATTTGAATAACGGGAACCGTATGTCCATCACGTCTAATTGTATAATCCATACCTCGTTCTAGTATCTTCAAAACCCTTCATACAGTGGAACATTGGGATTCAAACTTAATTGATTTAATCAAATTTCCCTGCAAAAAGTAATGTAAATATGATAAATCTCTTTCCTTTGTTTTTACATCTAGATATATATGTTATAAATGAATTTAAACAATAATAATAATCAATACATATCTGAAATTCTTAAAAAATGTGAAAATTGTGGCACGACTGCTCGGTGGGTAGTACGGCTGCCTCACAGCAAGAATGTCCGGGGTTCAATCTTAGGGTGGAGCGGCCTGGGTCCTTTCTGTATGGAGTCTGCATGTCCTCCCTGTGTTTGCGTGGGTTTACTCTGGGTACTCCGGTTTTCTCCCACAGTCCAAAGACATGCATGTTAGGTTAATTGTTGTCTCTAAAAATGGTCCTTAGTGTGTGACTGTGTGCTTGACTGTGTGTGCGCCCTACAATGGATTAGTGCCCCGTTTTTGCCCTTGCACCCAGAGTTGGGCACCGGCTGGCCTCATGATCCCGTGTGGATTAAGTGGAAGATAATGAATGAATAAATGAATTAATTAATTGTGAAAATAAAGTAAAACATAATAGTCACAGAGGCAAGCCTAATTTCAGCACATTAGAGCGTGAGTGTGTCTCACTGTTATACTGTACTTTTATTGATGCCACCTTAAGCTAGTGATGTTAGAGGCTTGGCACTCTCTCTCGTCTGTGTGTGGTGTGCTTACCACATTTCTGTCTGTCTGCTTGCCTGTCTGTCTACGTGCATGTGTGTGCTTTTTCCTTTCTTAATACTTCCTTGTAAATGCTAGTAAAATGTAAACAAAAATAGTAAAATATGCCTAAAATATAACATAACACTGATAGGAAGGTAGGTGCAGGTAGAGGCAAAATGTTATTCAGAAACACTTTTTATTCCAGTTACACTAATAAACCGTTTGAATGTTCTGCTCATCATTCATATTAATGGCTTCTGTTGGATGCCGGGGCGAGACAGCACTTGTGTAGACTGTGAAGTGTAATGTTTCTGCCTTGTGTAATGAACAGCACAGGTGAAAAAGCAGCAGAAAGAGCTAGACATGCGGTGGTATTATGAACTGCAGCTCTTTTAATAGTGCCCCTGGCCACGGGCTGCCCTCAGAACTAATCTGTTTGACCCAGTGGTACAGCCTTGGTCAGGATGCCCAGAGAAAAGCCCCTGGCAGGGTCAATTCTGCTGGCTTGTGGGAACAGAACATTCCAGCATGATCCTTTTTCTTATGACTCACTGATGCTGGGGAAGCCAAAAGACATGATGCGATTAGTTCCTGATCTTAGGGCTGACCACAACAACGCTACAAAAACAAGCAGTTCAGTTGTGAGTGGAGAAAGTACAAGAGTCAGTGACGGGACGTGCACATCCCCATGACCCTAAATTAAAATAAGCGGTTATATAAAGAACGAATGGATATTTATGTACTCTTCTTTTTAATCACCATATACTGTTTTAATTCATAAGAGTGGAAGGGACTTTCCATGAGGATATTATCCAAATATTTATTTTCATTTATGACATAAATGATCGATTCTCAAGCTAACAAATTTCTTATTCAAACTTTTAACTGATTGATTCTCTTAATGTTTTACCTTAGCCTTTTGTCTGGATTATTTCCAAAGTCACAGATTTCACCATCTTTTACAAAATGCATTTGTATGGAATTCACTTTGCTCCCAGTGTGAATAAACTTTCAAAATGTTGCATAAACCTCAACTTTGTGACACTATTTGTCATAGCTCAGTAGCACACGTGTGGTCCCTCGTACTGAAGTTCAAAAGATTCAAAATGTTAGATGCACTAGTTTATGACTTTATAGGAATGAGATTTTACAAAGATAGGATTGCTGTGTGCAGTTTGCCAACAATCAGCTCGGACAGGTTGGTGAGCAAAGTACTCTCAAACTCAAACTCTCAAACTCCTAACATATTCATACATTCTAAAACATCTTTACATTTGCTGACAGCAGATTCTTCTCCCATCGCTAATCTTCCTTATTTTAACTATAATGAGTAAAAATGCAGATTACTGACACCGAATCCAGGTCTCATTAGGCAGCTTAATACTTAGTTTAGTAGTTCTTGGCTGTCCAATCTAGGATTATAGTTATTTTCTTCTCACTTCTTCTTCTTCAGAAAACCTGACAAGGTTGTGATAGTCAATTTGTTATGCGCTTAGGAGATTTCCTCAGCTTCCTCCAACCTAAGCTCTCAAATGTGTTGTTTTTGCCATCCGTCCAGTCTTTTGAGCTGGATCCAGGCTATTTGGCTGCAGCCAGGCTATTCTATTCAACAGTCTCACATCTTGATTTACTTAGCCATACATTTTCTCAGACATAATATTTCCATCTTCTTATAGGCATGGATTACAAATACCTGGATTACTTTATAATCACAGTTTTCAAGTACATGTAAAAAAAAAAGCTATTAAAAAAAGTAGAACAGTCAGTCAATGACAATCAGATGCTGTAGTGGTTTTGTGGTGGTACTGAGTTGTCTGGGACTACCTCAGACGTGGCACTATTGTGTGGCATAGGTGTAGAACACAGTGTGCCAGTGGGAGTTTCTGGCTTGACAACTATTGTGGGTTAAGGGCCTTGTGAAAGACCTGTCAGATGCAGCTTGGCAGAGGTGGGATTTGAACTCTGGAGCTTCTGGTTCAGTCCATAGTCCAGTACATTCACCGGTTGTCTAAGCTCACAGTCCCAGCTGCAACATCTTCACTTTTTGCCGACGCTCTTAAGCTAGAGTAACTTACAAGTGTAATATAATCTTGGCAATATGTTTTATATTGCTGTGAAACAACTACTGTCAAAAATCATTTGTAAAAGGGTTGTAGCATAAATTGCAATTAATCACATTTTGCTTGTTTCTGTTGGACACTACAGAAATAGATTTTCCATAAAAAACACTACACGGCCACATGAGTAAAAAATATGAACTTTAAAAGAATGTATTTATTGCTTTTTTAATAATTCAGTAACCGTATTTTCACCACGTCTCATTCTTTGCGAGAGCTGCCAAGAGAAAATAACAACGATTACCAGAATGTTACCTTTTTAATACAAAGTACTTATTTCAAGTGCTACATTTGTTACAAAAAACAGCATCCTATGCAGCGGCTGATATTCTGTACCCCAGGTTTTTTTCTTAAACTGCTCACTGATTTTGTCTGTGCTATGCCGTTATTAGACAGAATTCAGAATTCATTATCTTCTGCTTTATCCACACGGGGTCGTGGGCCAACCTGTACCCGCCCGGCAACTCTGGGAGCAAGGGCAGGCACAACCCTAGACCGGATGCCAATCCATCGTAAGGCACACACAAACAGTCACACACGAAGGGCTACTTTAGAGACACCCATTAACCTAACACGCATATCTTTGGACTGTGGGAGGGAACTGGAGTACCTGGAGTAATGCAGACTCCCCACAGAAAGGACCGAGGCCGCTCCACCCTGGGATTGAACCCGGGACCTTCTTGCTGTGAGGCAGCGGTGCTACCCACCGAGTCACCGTGCTGCCCATTCTACAGAATTGCAAATCAGTATCATTTGCTTCCTTATCAACGTTGTTCTCTATAGGCGGACCGTTCCCTATAAAATATGTATAATGTAGAGATCGTCTAGTCACCTCAAATGCTCAAGCAGTGTTTCCCAATTTTTAGTTTCAGTAATAGAGGGCCAAGAAGTGCCCCTTTATTGTGTTGACAGTCGGTGTGTGCAAAATAATGCAGTATTTAATAACGGTATTTTTTGTCTTGCTATATCTACTACAAAATGAATGAAAAAAACAAATGCCCAGCTCTATAACTTGGCATTTTCCTTTCACCTTTCTTTCCTCGCTTATAAATCCAGAGTAATAACACTTCTAACGCGTTCATTAACTAATCACAGATAAGGCACAATACCTTTAAATTGTAACATGCTGTCTGATGCACGGATCTCAACGTCCTACAGATGGACGTCGCCATTTTCTTTCGCACTTCTTCTTTCAGTGAAAATCTTTAACTGAGTAACAGGTGGTAGCATGGGACACCCAGTGGAAAGGAGCGCGTTGCGAAGGCAGCCTGTCTGAAATGGCGACCTTCTCCTGATACCAATACCTATAAATACTATAAATACATACAGTACTATCAGTCTACTGCCACACTATATACTGTATAATCCGACTATTACATGCTATTCCTGATGGCAGTAGGTATAGAGTATAACATGACAGGTTGTGAGTGCAAATGGGATTAGTAGTTATTTACTCTTATATTTACAGCATTTATTTAGCCTATAAATTGTATTTACAGATCCTGCATACTGCCCTTGTAGTATTGAGAGTATTGAGTATTGAATTCTCAAGGTTGCAATACCCAGTATAGCATGACTTATGAATTATTTGGCATACTGTTTGAGTACCACGTGGAATCAGTGATCCAGGCTGTAAAGTACAGCTACTTTATCACCCACGTGTAAAAGCATCTAAAATGCACATTTTGGAGGAGGATATGTTGAACACAATGGACAGACTTGTTTATGCTTGTTTAAGGCTGAATACTCAACTCTTTTTAACAGTGGTAAAACAAGCATTTATAAGTTTGTGGATTATGTGACAGTAAACCAAACTGTATAACTGCAACTTCTGACAGAAAGGTCATCCCAAATAACTACACCAAAGGTGGGATACTAGGGAATTGTAATTTTTATAAAAATTACTTTTACACAGTTAGGTTTTACAAAGAGACAGTATTTAAAAAAAAAAAAAAACTGGAATGGAAAGTGTGATTGCGTTCAAAGTGCTCCCTCTCTTTTGCTACACACTAGTAGTACGTCAGAAATTAAATGCGCCTTAAAGCAGCTGGCCGCTCAGGAAATGGCATCGTTGTTTACTGTTAATATGGAAACAGAACAGCTTGCTCTACTAGTAAAGTAGGGTATGAAATAAGAGTTTCTATGCCCTAGGTGTTCCAACAGGGAGCCATTTGGTTTCCGGCCAGTCACAGTGGCGTCATCCAATTTATTGCAGCATGGAACAGTTGGCCAGTCATCTGGAAAATTGACGGCAGTGGTGTTTTGGGGCTCTGCTAGTGCTAGTCAGGCATTTAAGAAAAGAGAGAAAAATGCATATGGGTGGACATTCATGGACAACTGAGAAGGTCGTTTTGCAAGAGACCTTTCAGGACCTACATTAAGATAATTACAGTACACTTAGTAATGCAGGCAAGTGTAAACCTTTAAAACTATACTGGGTTTTGTGGCATCTTGGGATTAATGAGCAACTCACCAACTCCACTAAATAAAACAAATTAGCTCAGCCACAGGTTGAGTGGGATTGTGAAAACAGAAACATAAAACCATCTTTCAGAAGACATAAAAGGAAGACTACATGTTAGCATGTCCTACAATATATACAGCTCACAAAAATTGGGAGATATTGCAAAATGAAAAATCAGCTAACTTTTGTGAGCAGTGTACATGTATCTCTGCTAAAACAAATTAAAATATTTTAGCAAATCACTCTCCTGACTGCTGAAGTGTATTTTTAATAGCCCACCTTCAAGCAATTGTTGACAACAAAAAAGTTTATTTATGTCTCATCTGACCATAAAATCCAGTTGTCAAACCTCTTGTGGCACCCTAGTGAATGCCAGGCACGTATTCTAAATTTGGTGATGTCATGGTTTGCATGGCCAGCATCAGATTTTTCATCAGTTATTTTGGGATCCTCCGCCCTCTTGCTCCAGGGCAACTTCCAGATCAAGAAGTGTTGTGTGAGGCACTGGACGGTTTGCCAGGCATTTCCCCAGTACATCCCAAGCATGTTCAGTGAAAATTAGGTCTGGACAACGTGAACGTCAGTCCATGTGTTCAATTCCTGCCTCCTGAATCATGTTGTTGACAAAATGCACACGGTGGAGGCTTGCATTATGTTCAGTAAAAAGAAAGTTGTTTGCTGCTAAAGCATAGGATACCGCTACAGGGTGTAGGACCCTCATCACAGTATCTGATAGAAGATTGGAGTCTCTGCCCTAGTCTTCTTTGTGCTGTTCTAGTCTCATGAAAGTGATTCCACAGTCTTCTAACCACACTTTGAGATGTTCCAAGTGCTGTCGCCACTGTTGTCTGTGTTTGACCAGATTCAAGACGTCCTGTGGCTCTCCAAACTTTGCATTCAGGCAAATCACATTGTAGAGGCATTGCAAGGGCTATTAAATTGCAAGATGTGCACTTTTAAGATCAGGGAACGTTCAGATACTCCAACACTTTTAACCTTTTATATAGTGCATTTTCACCAATTATATAAAAGTTGTTTTAGCATCTCATTTGCATTATAGAACAACTTTTTCTCTGATGTTCTTGTTCAATTAAAAAAAAAAATCTTATTCTTTTATCGCTTCGTAATTTATATTGAAACATCCCATAATTTCTTCAGCAGTGTATGAATGCTTAAAATTACTCCTTCACTTTCCATACCTGCTTTATCCAACTCAGCAGATAAATTGGGGGCAGGAATCTATCCAGCAACACAGGGTGCGAAGCATGAACCAACTGGAAACAGGGTAAGGCACATGCACACCTAAACTGTGACATTTTAAACCAATGCCTACTGACCTAATGCATGTCCTTGGAATTTGGACGGAAACCATATTACTAGGAAGAAAGCAGCCCAGTGTGAATGTGCCTGACTAGTACCGATGTAACCATGCTCCTACTATGAACAACCTGTAAGAGACCAATGTCAGGGAGAACACACAAAGTCCACACAAGCAAGTCATACCAGGACACAAACCCAGGTCTCTGGAGATGCAATAGCTCTAACTTCTGTGCCATCTGTCTGTGATTTATATATCCTAAATGCTTGTCCAATCTTAAAAGAAAAAACTGGCCACTTTATTAAATACACATTTTCAACAGCATGTTATTGTAAAAATCTAATCAGCCAGTCACATGGCAGCAACCGCATTTAGGCATGCAGATGGTCAAGATGGTGATGTTCAAACCGGGCCTTCAGAATGAGAAAGGTGCTTTTAAGTGACACTGATTGTGGCTTGGTTGTTGATGCTGGACGGACTGGTATTTCAGAATCTGATCTACATGCCTTGTTGAAGCCAGAGGTCACAGGAGACCTGCTGGACTAGTCCCAGCTAATAGAAAGGCGACAGTAACCCAATCACTCCTTACAACCAATGTATATAGAAGTACACACCTGTATATAAAGCACATGGGCAAATATGAACAATATAAAGGTCTGCATGGTCTGATATTTGGTGCGATATTCAGAATAGTAAGAATTTGTTGTATACATCATGAAAGCATGAATCGAGCCTGCTTTGTATCAATGGGTCAGGCTGCTACTGGTAGTATACTGGTGTGGGAAATATCTTATTTGCACACACTGGGTCTCCGAAGTCACCAGAATCTCAATCCCTTGGAGCACCTTTTGAATGTGGAAGAATGAGAGATTTGAAATATTTCTCATTAATGTACACTCAGCATACAATCTTGATAGAAAAAAAACTGACGTACAATTTTTTTTTTTTTTTTTTGCAAATTTATTAAAACAGGAAAACTGAAATATCACATGGTCATAAGTATTCAGACCCTTTGCTCAGTATTTAGTAGAAGCACCTTTTGAGCTAGTA
>JAUZSU010190096.1:0-12120 GCA_034780255.1 Parotocinclus maculicauda
ATATATATATATATATATATATATGATGTGTTTTAATAGTGCAGTTTAAGAGTATGATGAAACACTGGAATCAGCTTAACCACCATCCATGTTTTCTCATTTCTACAGGAACGCCAAAATCGAAGTAAACAATAGAAGACTGTACCCCATCCCCATAGCTTGGTCAACGGTTGTTTTAGGACTAACCATTTGAGAATAAAATTTAAGAACAGGACGCAAGAAGAAATTGAAAAAGAAACAGTTTTTGTTGTTTTCTCTATTTAATTTTGGTGACTTGGGCCAGCATCGAACTCAAGGCTCCACATTTCTGGTTCTGACTCACTTGGAGATTGTCTATTAACACCTGTCAGAATAACGGCACAGTGGTCTTTGTCAGTCATTTGACACGCCTCCGTCCTTTTCATCCCAGGCTTTGGAGAACAGTTGTCTGCACAGTTTTTATTTTTTTTGTTTTGTTTGTTTGGTTTTTTTTTTTACGTATTTTGTGTATTGTTTTTTCCACTCTTTGCTTAAATCTTTTCCCTACTCCTTCTCAGCGCTGGCTGTAAGAATCATTAAGGTGAATTTTATGAGTGTGAAAAGCCCATGAAATGTGTCTGAGTGAATGTGTTGATGTGGTTGATTAGTTGGAAAAGCTGAAGACAACCAGTCCAGAAGCACCACGTATTACTCCCCAGCATGAAGTCACTATATTTGGCCAGTTTCATTTTGTACAATTGAGATGTGCATTCGTGTTGGACGTAAGGCATTGAAGGGGCTTGACTGAGTGAGGTCTGGAGAGTACACTTGCCTGTGCATATACCAGAAATTGAAATGTCTTGATTGGTGGTGATGATGTGCTGTAATAGAAGACTATATTTTTGAATTATGTAACACTCAGTGTATACCCTTTTGTTGTGGCGAGTCATGTCAGTCAGAAGTAATTTGATTTTCTTTTCTATTTCATGCTTGGAGCCTTAACTTCTTAAAGCTATATTGTCATCTAAATCATTAAATAAATGCTGTACTATACCTCAACAGCATAATCAGGGAAATGACATCCCACACACCCTCAACCCAAGGGAGGTCAACACTGGTTGGACTGAAGAGAAAAAAATAATTGTCTTAGTTATGGTTCTGAGCCAAGTGCTTTGATTTGTGTTCTTCTTGCTTATTGTTTAAAGCAGCATTCTAACTTTGTACTGTTCCACCATTGTCCAGCAGAGGTTGTAGTTTCTTTGTTTAAACCAATTTATGAAATATGTAGCATTCTCTGCTTTCTGACATCAGCTTAGGTGCATCAAGTCCAGTATATATATATATTTTTTGTTTCTTGTCCTTTCTTAACAGAATTCAGTTTATTGGTCTTTTCCTCCCCTCATCCTAAATATAATGCTAAGCTTTAATGTAGGAGCATATAATAACGGAGAACGCCTCAAATGTGTAACCTGACAATTAATGTTACTGATTTACTGTTAAAAGTAGAAAAAAGAAACAAAAAGGAGTATATGGTTTCTGTGCGTGATTTTTCTTTTGTTAAGGACCTGCTTGCTGTTGTGCGTGTGTGTTTGTGTATGAAACAGAGGGAGTCTATCCTGTGAGGAAGTCAGATTTATATAATCATATAACAAATGATTTATGAAAATATATGAAATACTAAAAAACAAGACAAACATTTAAGTCACCCCTGAAATGAATATGCATTGTATGGAAGGTCACTATCTATCACGTTATTAGATTTGATCATGGTCATTATTAAAATAATACTATATGTTGTAACTGGTGTTTGAAGGTCTTGTTTTTACTGATTTGTCAATTTAATACTGTATTTTTTGTCTTCTGGTCTGTCTTTGGGCATGATCTTGTGTACCCGTGTTCATCTCTGCAGTAGCAATATGTACCACCAACATCACAAGTCCCAAGGCAGTACTGAAAACATAAAAGTCATAAAGTAGAACATAAATACAGAAGACGGTACCAGCATTACCCTAGCCTAACTATGTATCTCGTTATTGCCTTAACAATGAAGCTCTGCTTAAAGCTATTGTTTTTAAACCTAACCTTATTATTAATTTATGGGAATGTAATAGTGTCGATGCTAGCATGACTGCATTTTCTTTTAATATAGACAATAGGAGCTTGAAACTATAACTTGGGATGTTAAATCAAAAGCGATATTTACTTTGTTACCTGCTTTGTATTATGAAAAGTAATGCAGCATCTTGAACTTTTTCCTTTAAAACATTCACCCTTTTGTGTGCTGAAAATGTTTCATCTTGAGTAAATATTAGTTTCCCGTTTGATTTCATCAGGTGTAATGTTGATACACCTGATGGCTAAAAAAAATTATGCTACGCTTAAGTCTCAATCTCTGAGCTCTTAAGTGCTATTATGTTTATCCTTTTCCTGATTGTGACTTAAAATCAGTTGTCCTGTAAGAAACTGAAACATTAAAATCTTCAAAGCTCTTCAGGGATTTAAGCAAAGCGAATTTTCTGTACTTATGTTCCATGCATCATGTTCGGACCGAATGGAGAACAACTGCTTTCCAGCCATTTGTGTTTATGAAACAAAAAATGAATGTGAGATTTACAATTCGCAGGAAGTTCAAGTCATTTGGAGAACATTTTATTAAAAACATGGGCTACATGACATTGGTTTGGCAACAAGATTGTTAGCATATTGGGTCGTGCAGACTTTTAAAGCTCTCAAGGCCTGGTTTCAGAGGCCCAGATTAGTCCTAATCCTGAAAGGCATTGATGGTGAATCATCATTAATATTTAAATAGTCCAAGGTTTTAATCCGTGTCTGAAATTGCATAAATCAGTTTTTAGTGATGTGAAACTTAAGACACCATTCTAAATATATGAACCCATATCATTTAATCTTGCATAGGATGCTAAATAACAGCAGCAGTGTCTTTTTGTGGCCTGCTAATGGACGTGTTTTGTCATTATTCAGCCTTTTACAGTAAAACTAATCCGGGCCCTTTAACACAGAGCTATAGGCTAAAGCTCATTAAGCAGCTGATGCCCATCAGCCATCTGATGCTCTGTGGCACGTTTACTGTAACGTGAGCAGGCTTTGAAGAACAAGGCTTTCAAAGGGAGGATGGGTCAGTGTAGACTTGAGCGAGCTATTTCTATCACCATTAGGTCTCTATGTAAATCGGTTGCGTTGTGCCCGTATTCGAGACTGTACGTTTTGTGTCTTTTCCTATGATGTGAGCGTCTGTCATGTCTCTGCCGTTTTTTGAGGAGCCTCTCTTGGCATTCACCGCGTGCCTTAATTGTATCGGATATTAAATCAAGGTCCGCCGTGAACACGCAGAGCTGGAGCCCATGTTGGAAGCTGCAATGTGCCGCATTCAATCGCTGAAGATTAAAAGTTCCTCCAAGCAGTCGTTTGTCAATACACAATGCGCAGCGTTAAAGCATCAAACGCAAAGGCGCAGGCCGTTGGCCTGTGCTCATCGCCCTTAATTCCCTCAAACACTATTGTCCCGTTTCAGCCGAACTCTCGGGCATCACATCATACAAAACAGAATATGTACATGGCAATTTATCGATATGTTCTTAACACATGCTGTAGGCTATATGCCTTGTTACACAATGTATTTTCACATTTTTTTAAGAAAAGGCGCGCGAACGGACGTTGCGTCAAAACCTAATTGCGCACATAGTCTATAAATGCAAAAAAAAACCAGTACTGTATTTCTCAGGTTTAGTAAATCACATATTTTTTCAAAAGGTTCCTAAATAAAAGCATCCCCATTCAGACTTCCCAGCCTTCCATTCTTCATTGAAAACCTGTCATCGCACCATTTATCACACGAACAATAATAAAGCAAAACGGCGCAGTCCTCCATCATCCCGGTAAACAAAGGTTGCATCGTTTCTGCAGCCTGACCGAATCCCTGCATCCCGTCAAAGCTGCGCAGGTTGTCTGAAGCAAGAAAGCACAAGCTGTGGTTTACTGTCGTCATGATGGCGCTATGCCGCAGCGTTATATTCTTTGGTCAGCGCTCGGCTCCGGTGTTGCAGAGATTATCGCTTGCCCGTGTGCTCGCCCTCCTCTGCTGATAAAGCTCGGCGCAAAGAGGATTACATCGGGACAGGTGACGTCATGACATGGACCAAGAGCCCTCCCTCCCCCTCCTTTTACACGTTAGAACCAAATCCCCATCAGTAGGATATGCCCTTGAAAATCAGCTAGCCTGACATTCGCTCAGGAACCAAATCACTTGATTAAACTGGAATTATACGGCCGCCTCTGCATCCAAAATAGGTTATCCTATCAACTGCAGTTGCTAGATATGGGCATAAATAATATAAAGGATGAAATCAGGGCTCAGGACAGTCTGTAGCCTAAATTCATGATCCGAATCATATACATGTCCTACATGCTTCACTACAAACTGCGCATCATCTTTTAAAAAAGTCACGCATGAATTAGACCCTGCAGAAGAACGCGAAATGGAAAAGACACCTGCTAATTTCTCAGAGCGGTCCTAACGAACATAACGGCGTCTATGTCACAGAATCGTCCGTAGTTTAAACTAGTTTAAATGGCTACTACTAACCAGCTTCGTTAGATTTGGAAGCGTCTCCATCATGGTCCTCTCCAAGTCCAGTGAGGTGCAGCACGAAAATGTGGTGAAAACGTGGTGCTCTTTCACAGTTTCTCTGCGTTTCTGGGCCTGTCCTTATACGGGTGCCTGGAGGGAGATGAAGGGAGGAGCTCTGCCCCCACCCCACACTTCCGTCTCTCTCTGCATTACAATGCGGTCGCAACTCATTCATTTCCATTCATTTGGCCGGTTTGCTCTAACGCTCTTTGAGTGGTCAGTGGGACCGGGGCCTCTCTATTGCAACAAGCCGTGACCACCAAACAGAGCTGAGGAAAGACAGAGGACTTCAGCTATACATATGCACACATTTAACTGACCGGTTTTGTTATTTACGAGAAGTCAGAATAACGGCTGCCATAGATAAGAAAGCTCTTTCAGTTTACTAATGTTTTTTATGTGGAAAGGCATGTGTTAAGGCCAAAAATCAGTTTTACACATTGGTGGATGTGAATGCCGATAACAAACTGCAGTATATCCTAAAGATGTAGCTGTTTTTCCATTTTCTTGTTGTTGGGAAATTATTTGCTTAGAATGTTTTTCTTATTACTTTTTTATATTAAATACCATTTAACAGGACTTTGACTGAAGAGGATAGTCCCATAGTCTTTCAATACTACTGTAATGTAAGTATAAAGGGTATTTTCACAAGACAACTGCGATTGAACGATGTGTAAATGTGTCAGACATACCACTGAAAACACAAGTGGAACACTACCATCTGTAACCCTAATGCCTCCATATTTTTAATTCATGGAATTTCACAATAATGGAAAAACAGTAATGTACTGGTACAAACCTGTGTAGGGGAAGCTGTAACACTCAAGATGGTATAATGGACCTGATACTTTTGTTTAACTGAAGCAAAAAATGCATTAATAGACATTCTAACCAACATCACAGAAGATAAGACAGATGAAACAGAGACACCACGAGTGAATGTGAACCAGTTTGTATACACTGCTCACAATTTGTGGGATATTTCAAATTGAATATGAAGCAAATATTTTTATTGTATTTAATTAAACAAGATAATCAGTAAAGCAAATGAAAAGTCAAAGAAAGTTGTTTGATTATACAAATAAGATAGAAACTCAATTATTATGATTGAGTAGCATGTAACATATTCATGGGGGTGAACAGAAGCATTTTAAACTGGACGAAAGTGCCACACATTGACTGGTCAGTAGGGTGTATGATCACCAAGACTGCCAAAACACACAGAGAGTGATGGGGCATGGACAGGATCAGATTGTACAGCAGTTTTTGTGGGATCCTCCTTGTATTCATTTTGAAATATTCCCTAATTTTCAGTTATAGATTGTAGAGAATATACAGGTAGTGAGCAGACAAATGAAAAAGAACTACTTACAATAGGACAGACACATACCCTTACAAATCCCATTTACAGCTTATTACAAATAAGTAATGGAAAGTTATAAACACAAACACGAGTAACTTGCACAAAAAGTATCTAAACATATAGTTAAAACAATCTCCAGGCTAAATGTCAGCTAATAAACAAGCCAGCACTATAAGGTAACTACACACACAGTGTTGGAGTTCCACTCCTAAATACTAAACTCCTGCCTGTGCTTAACCAGCAGATTTATATATTTATTTATTTATTTATTTATTTATTTATTTATATATATATTTATACGTATGTTTTATTAACACAAAACATTTTAAAAGATCTCGGTTGTTAAAGTTTGAACATACATTTCTAAACAAAAAAAAACTTCACTTGACTGGCATCTGTTCCATTTTAAAAGTCTAGTACAAGGTATGAAAAGTACTTTAAAAGCCAGGAATAGGACAGTTTATGGCTGTGCTTTTTGGACCTTCTTAGCTCAAATCTTGATCTTGTCAAGTGGGATTGCCAAATAGACAAAAGCCTATGTTTTCCTTACAAATAGGTGTTGCCAGTAAATAAACCCCCTAATCTTAGTTGGCTTATTTGCTGGTGAGGATTGTAGTGCATATATAAATGACACACAAGCATCAGCATCGGTACTTGTTTTTTTTTCGTCATCACCAACATACACTGACCCATGTGGTTTTCGGATGCCCAAACTCATTATGTACTTCTGGTGCTGGGCCTGTATCTCATTCTTGTCCCTCCAAGCCCTCATGGCCTGCCATCTACCCTCCTCATCCTCTGTTCCCCAATTTTCCTCCCACGTGTCTATCTCTGAGTAGCATGACACCCACTCTGGCCCACATGGTCTTGGATGATTGGCTCAGCTGCTTGGTTCAAATTCACTATGGCAACCATGATTCAGTCGCCCGGCAACGGGCTTTTCTTTCACCCCACTAACTAGTCAGAGACCCCCCTTTCCCCATCGCCATCAGCCGACAGAGCAGCAGGCAGGGTGAGGCGTATGGCAGAGGGCTGTTCTGAGCTACTCTATAGCATGGATGGTCTGGAGAGTGACATAAGGAAGAGGGAGGTATGATTTGGACAAACCTACATTAAATTGCACCTGAAACCAAAAGGAATATAATTTAGAATATCTCCCACACAACTAAGACAATTTTAATCTAAACTCAGTTTTAGTCACACATTTGTAGGCATGGTCTCTGAACAGTGTAGTAGTAGTAATGTAGTAGATAATGTATATTATAAAAGGTGACATGCAGACAGAATGATGACATTATGTTTGAGTGAATACCTCTTAATTGTTCTTTTTGCTGTATGATTCTTGAAAATGTATACTGACATATAGACAAGCTAGAACATATTGTTTTTATTTTATATCTAAGAATATATTCCACAGGATACATTACACATATACAATATGTACAATTTCATAATTAGGTTTTCCTTAGTTGACCATGTTTCACCCATCCTGCATCCTGAGATGATGCTTTCTGTAGATAAAGGAGACAAATTAGGCCAGACACCCCCTCGGGGTGGAAGGTCATATGCAAATGGTCCTCTGAGGGTGTGTCAGCATCTGTGTGCATGCAGATGGGTGTGCCTGCCACGCGTATGCATGCTTTAATTTCCATATATTAATATATTAGTTACTTCATGGCCCCATCCCTCTGCCCATTTATTTCTCTTATGCTTTGTTCTCTGACATGCACCCCCTGTACATCGCTACTGATATGAGCAATGCTCTTAATTATATTCAGAATGTGAGTTTTCAAACAGCCAGACAATAGTTCTGGTATTAAACACATCAGTAATTAGAATATTTTAAATTCATAGCCAGCTACCTGACAGGTGGACTGCAAGGTTTAAAATTCTATAAAAGAGCTTTCACCAATCAACCTCAAAAATAAAGAACACATAATACTGACATCACGGAGGTGTCACTTTCAAAAACAGATGTGGCACACTTCACAATTAATTGTTCATTTATCACAAAATTAGGCAATGTTTACAGTAACACCATTAGCTGTAGCAGATTAGAATGTATTTTCCACATTTAACAGATGTGTTGCTCCAGCATGCTTGATTGCATTCCATCAACCCCCACCACAGAGACAGTCTAATTTCTAATCAGTGACATTTGCATTTGAAAATGATGACTAATTAATGTGGCTCATTTAGTGAATTTCTCACAAGAGGGGGAAATATTGTGCTATATTGTCTATCCAACAGAAATCAGTCACTCCTATTTGTAAACTGAAAACACTGTTATACTGTAGAGATAATACTCTTCTGTACAGTTCTTTAATTCTACTGTGTGGTGTGATTTTATTAAAGAAAGGCATGGCAGGTATTCAGATTAATCTACAATAATATAATTATCTTGTGAAACAATTATGGATTTGTAAACAGATTAGCTATAATTAGTAGGTATGTAGTGATCCAGTGGTCAAATTAATAAGTGCCATCAAGTTGACTGTGACTCCTCTCTTTTTCAGAACCTTCTGTTTGGGTCTTTAGACTTCTTAATGGCTTGATCCTATCCAGACCATCTCACTGCTGGCCTCCCTCTTCCTCTTTTTTCTTCAACTATTCAAAGTGTAATTTCCATTTTCAGTTAATTGGTTCTTCTTATTATGTGTCCAAAATAAGAGTTTATTTTATGTTACCTGTCATTTGAGCTCAAATGTAAAGTTTGATTTGTGTAGGGATCAATTTTATTCTTTTCTCTGCTGTTTAAGGTGCTGTCAAATGTCTCAAAGGCATCGGTTTTTTTCCTGTCATGCTGTATATAACTGTTGACTTTGCACATCCCTAAAGGAGCACAAAAAGACCATTGTCTGGACTATTCTGATATTTAATTGTACAAATAATTATTGCCATTAGACAACAAATAATAATTCTAAATAAACAATATCCTCAGTTCTATTTATGATGGTACTAAATTAAATTAATTTACTAGCTACAGGACCTACAGACTCTAAGACTACAAGCTGTGCCAGAAATATCTACACTGTCAATAAAGTAGATACACTCATACTCAGTGCAAACATCAGTCTCACTGCTGTGTCATGAATGGACCAGGACCCAAAAATATATGGCATGTGGTGGTCCTTATCATCACAGATAAATACAACACAAGACATATTTAGTGGGTATACCTGATAAAATAAGTATTGTGTGTATAAATAAACTATACCTGATCCCCCTGCTAATTGGAATGTGGAAAGGTTGAAGCCAATTTACCCCTCTCATAAAACACTTCCAAATGAGCCTCTAAGCAACTGAACAGGAGCTTGAATGATTTAATATCTGGCATGTGATACAAATAACCTAAATCACTTTTTTATAAGAAATAATAAAAATGCTCAGCATTATGAAAAGGTTATGTTAGAAAAATAATATCCCCACTTAGAGAAATTTGCCATGTGTCTTTGTGTATACATGTGTGTTTTCCTTTTTTAAATAAACATTTTTCTTTCCTATCAACTGTTCTATGACCATGTATTTAGGAATATTTATGATTTTTAAGAATATTTAGAATTACTGTTTTGTAAGCTAAATACAAAAATTACTCATGTCAAACTAACAGTTTAACTAGTTACTAGTATTAACTTAGGTAATATTTAATTAGGGGATACTTCATTTTAAAATATCCCCTAATTTTTGTGAATTAAGATTAGTTCATGAAGTGAAAATGCATGCTGTAATTTAGTGGACACAATGACATTTACATTATTATACATCATATATATATTTGTATATTTGTGTGTACTACAAACATTTTCTAACTTTTTACCTTGACTTCCCATTTTAAACTGCATGTTCATCCCAGAAAATATTCCTGTTTGTTAAGGTATTAAATGTTTTAAGATCTTAAAAACAATGCATTTCCAAAAACGTTTAGCACAGCTGTACATATTCTGCTCACCAAAATTAGGGGACACCTCAAAATGAAATAATCCATATTGAAATATTCCCTAATTTTTGCGAGCAGTATTTATAGCTCGGTTGTTGTTATTAGAAAGCATTTTAATAATCTACTGGTAAAGCTAAAAGTGTCCCACTTTTGCTTATAGTTTGTTATTGAAGGGTGGGGGATGGGAGTTATTCTATTGTGTCCTATAGGCTATTCCTTTATTTATCCCGCTGTACACTGTTTGTGTCACTGTTTGTGACAGTCATTCAGTGTTTGTACAAGCAGTCTGTTTGTTTTGATATGATGTGATTGGACAGGTCGTTATAATCCTGTATCCTTGAGCTATTAAATAATGGAGGTGGTCAGTGCGCATAAGCACAGGTGACTGCATTACATCAGACAGAATGAACGCGGGTCGAAAGACTTTAGCTGATATCGGAGCGAATTCGAGCGTGACACTGGAAGAATCGCGCAAGGACGTGACTGTAGCAAATGGAGGAAATATTTCACTCTCAGATAAATTAAACGAACGCACTGAAATTCGCCGCCCTGTGTTCCCAGAAAGGCCAGGAAAGAGGCGCCTGAACGTGAACGCGCGGGAAAGACAGCGCATGCGCGACATGAACGCCGCTTTGGACGATCTACGGGCTGTGATTCCCAACACAGCAAATCCGAGCTCTAGGAAACTGTCCAAGATCGCCACACTGTTGCTGGCCAAGAATCAAATCCTTCTGCAGGACCAGGCTTTGCAACACATGTACTGCTTTATCAGACAACTGAACTATCAACAAAATGTTCTCACACCATGCGGACGGGCTGGTGCTCAGGAACAGGAAAGAGCTCAGGAATAAGCCAATGTTTGAGTTTTCGTTCTGTTTCTGTTTGACCTGTGTCTGATTAATTCTGCTTATACATAACTTTAACCGTTTTCTGTCACGTTTAACTTGTTGCTTTATTTCTCTGTCATTATCTAAAGCTTAATAAACAATAAACAAAACTAATAGCATTAGGCTACACAAACATTTTTAAATTAGTTTTGTGCCACCTGTAATTTGTGTGTTTACGTTGCCCTATAAAACATGTTCAAGAACTACAATCGTCAAATTATGAAAGTAGATCAATTGAAAAACTAGCTATATGACCCAACATATATAATCAATACATTTATCCAAACGTTTTTTTATCTCACTTGCTCTGAGTTACTAAAAGCGAATCCTAAGCATTATTTTCTAAAATATCAAAATATTTAGCAAATCAGTTTACAAATACCATGTCAGATAGATTTTAGACTAAACGTTCAGGCTAGAAAGCACAGTTCACCGATACAAATGTTTTGGTTATAATAACAACAATAATCCTAATTAAAGTCACAGTCATAACAAATAATATAAAAAGCTATCCTATGAAACTGTGATTGGACTGTATATTTTGTGCTGGGGCATTTATTTGTCAAATGCTATTCGAAAAAGTGCACAACTTGATAAATAAGCCTAAAGACATTGATAGAAAAAAATATTATATTATTATATAGCAAAAAGCCTTGTACTGTACATTTATAAACTCGGCATCGAACAAATATTATGCACTAATCACATATAGGTCAACACATATGATATTAAATGTATCCTAACATTTAATGTATATTGCTTTAATTTAATCTTAGTGAATTATTATAATTTAGACTAAGTACAGTTAATAACTACTAATGATGTTAAAACATTTTATAACGCAAATGTATCATTGTGCCTATTTGCATTTTGAATGCTGTATTATGTATAAGCCTTTGGAAAGCATGTTATAGGCTATTGGACAATTAATAAACAAAAAGTTTAACATTCACAGTGTAAAAACAATCCGTATGTTGTTTATTCAAAATTAAGTGGGACATGTTTTGGTCCCACTCATAAACGGAAAATATTCATTTATTCGTTTCCTTGCTCGTTTAATCCATGTTAGAGTAGCGGAGAACCGTGGCCTAAACTGTTGTACTGGACCCAGGGACGATACCAAGGGACCCGATTAATCCAAAACAATAGAGACACTTTAGAAAGACCAGTGATGTAACTCATGGCTTCTGGAATGTGATAAGAAACAGAAGCACCTGGAGAAAGTACACGTGGACGCAGGGAGAACATGCTAACTCCACACAGTCGGAATCAAAACGGGGATCTTTGGAGCGGTGAAACGACAGCACACTAACCACTTGCGCCACCG
>JAUZSU010190107.1:0-12120 GCA_034780255.1 Parotocinclus maculicauda
GGGCGCGGATGTAAACAAATCGCGAGCGGCGCCGAAGCGCCAGGGGGCGAGCGCGAACCCGAAAACAAAAGAAGAAGACAGACGGGAGTATTCCATTCGGAACAACTCCCGGCCGAAGTGAGGCTAGATAGGGAGCGAGGACCGAACGCGCGTAATCACGAACCGAGCGAGGAACGCGCGCACCGAACGGGAAAAGCCCTCAAATGTGTCCCTAAAAGGTTAATACCTCCGAGGGTTTCCCACTCGTACCAATCCTCCAGCTCTAAATGCTCTCGGATTTCACCACTGTCTCTAGGGAACGCGGTAGGGCGCACGGAGCGCCGATGGTCAGACACGTGGTTCTGTAATGGTGACCGGCGGACGGCTGAACGCATCTGGGAGGTAGGAACCCTAACAGGCGCACATTTTTAAATGCATGAAATGTTTATTTGAGTGCATTGATATTACAGGGAAACCTATATAATGTTCATGTGATCTCATGATCTCATAATATCACTTTTCTCTAAGTTAATTAATCGTTATTAATTATTTAATTAGTCGTTTTATGCTAAAACAAATGCTATCAGTATATTTACCAGTGCATCGGTTTGTACTTTATTCCTAGAAATATTTACCTGTAATATGTAGTGAACTCCCTGTACCTTCTCTTTTAACTAAAACTGGCTCCATATTACAGAATAAATGCTCAACAAGCCATTGTTTACTTTAGCCGGGTACACCTCAGATCTTCTATCACATTTGATGAATTTGCTCAAATAAGCTACATCAGACAACCCCATTTCTGACTCTGCCTAGTTGTTAGCATATCTGACACCTTAGGCACATTAAGCACAGCTTTGTGGAACAGTATTTGATTTTCACCAAGGGAAATACCTGGAAGTCAAAGTTCTCCAGCATTCTATCTCATTAAGCATGCCCTGATATAATACATGGGATGTCCCAAAAAGCTTGTCAGCTTGAATAATTGGAATGAAAAACTGTATTTTTAGAGGAGCTTTGCGGTCTTGTTTGTGTACCTATTGAGAAAAATATTAATAGCAAATCGGGAGCAAGATTTAAACCAGGAGTTAATTAGGAGCTAGATCCTAACCACGAGATAGGGGCAAACCTGAGGCTTGGGCAAGCCATGGGCTATGGGCAAACCAGGATGTGTGGGCAAACCTAGGGCTCGGGAAAACAAAAAACTAAAATACAAACAAGAGGTAGGAGCAAACCAGAGGGTGTGCAAGGGACTAACAGGAGGCTATATGCTGACATCATGCTAAAAGCTAAGTAACAGGATATGACCATTATCAAGGTCAGAACAAGGACACAGGCAGACAAAAGACACATCAACAATGTAACTGAGAAATTTCAGGTGAGTATTTATTTAAGAGAGATGGAGCTTTATGTGATTATTTTAAAATGTACTCTGTTACAGTGTGATTTTCTCTGTTCAGTATTTTGCATGCCCTAGTGATTTTATGTGTCAATCTTGAGATTCAGTTATGTTTCTCGCTACCCTGCAAGAAAATGACATGATATTGGAACTCAATAAACAATCAGGCTTATTGGAACTCACAAGAATCCTCATGTGACCTATAAAAAACACTTACAGGCAGAGCAGTGTCCTAATGGAGTGAAATGAGTAAGCAAGAAAGAGAAAGGGGGCTTGATTTACTAAGAGTGAAAAACAGTGCAAACTAATTAACTAACAGGCTTTCCTCTTAAAATAAGCTCTTGTGCTAAAGGAGTGGGGTGCTGCTGATTTTTCAGTCCAAAAAATTTCATCTGCAAGTTTCTAATAACAGTCTGGAACCTGATAATAAAAGGTTTCTGTTGATGGTTCAGGGTCTACAAAGGCAAACGTGGCACTCTACTCACCTGGCATGTTTGAATGAATGGGTTGTTTTGATATTTTGATTGATTTGATGAATTAATGAATTAAACTGTGAGCGTTACTCTAAGTTTACCATCATACCTTTTAACAAATTTTGATCTCTCTAAATTAAGTTTTGGACTTCAGGTTCAGTGGTCATTTTAGATTCACTAATTCCTCGAAGATCATCCGTGTTTTTGTACCAAATCTTGATTACAATAATCAGTTGACAACTGTTGACCTGTTCGAAATTACAGTGTTATGTAATGTTTTAAATTGTGTTACTAGACATAAATTGCCCTGTTCCAACTTTTTAATGTGTTGAAGGCCTGAAATGCAGGAATGGATGTTTATTAACAAATTAAGTTGATCGGACAAAACATTAAATTTCTCAGATCCGTACTGTCTGCAATTAAATGAAAGTCAAAGTACATATAAGACACACTGTACACATCCCCCCAATACAGTCCAACTTTTTCTGATATGGGGTTGTAATACTAAATCTCACTAAATAAACTGACAGTTTTTATTATTTTTGTCTTATTTGTTTAATTTGGTTCTCTCTTTTACTTTAGGATCAACAAATTTGATGATGTTTTAGATCACATTTACTCGGAAAGACAGAAAATTCTAAGGCGTGCACAAACTTTCAAGCATAACCGTAAATGCGTATTAGTACTCTATACAGAATTTTCGTCAATCAAGGCCAGATAGCAAGAACAACATAAAGAGACAATCAGGGAAACTAAGAGCGAGAAAGATAGAGATATAGAGAGAGATACAGACATGTGGTTGGATCCCTCTGGTCCTGCACTGTTTCTTTGTGCCTCAGAGAATATGTGCATAAATCAGCCGAGCGGTAAATGTGTCACCTTTCAGAGGGTCACTAACTTCATTAAGGAAAAATGATGCCGCTCGCTCACTCACTCTCTCTCTCCATGCAAGCAGAATAAGCCATGGCCAGTGCACTCACACACTCTTGCAGTAAATCACCTCCAAGCTGCTTTGGAAATTGGAGGTGTCTTTCCAAGCCATTGTTCTTCACAGAAGCACACACATCATGGCACAATGGACACATTCGTCTATGCTGCCAAACACATACACACTGTCTTGGAATGCGATCACCCATGCTTGTGACTTCACAAAGACCTTTTGTGCCAAGACAGCAACGATCAGCACAAAGTGCAAGAGATCATGTGTAATTATATAATCCATGAAAGGTGCTTTTGGTGCTGCAGTGCTTTCCACAGAGGCACAGTGCTAGCTGTCAGTGATGCTGTGTCAACAGCCAGGAGTGCTACTATTTTTTGCATGTGATATTTCACATGAAACATCTTCAAATATGTAGTCTGTATCGGTTTACACTCCACAGGGACTGGTATTGCTTGACTGATGTAGGTGACAATGCCGAATAATTTCGTCAGCCAGAGGCAAGCAGCCCACTCTGATACTGTTTAAGTGTCTTTTATATTCAGGGGAATTGCTGTACTCCTGCTGAGCATTTTCCAAAGAAAAAGGACCACATGCACAGTCCTGGCCCATGCGTTTAAAGCACCTTTTAAATTTTCCATAATATTTTTTCTCTCAGAGATGCAAAGGCCTCCTGCTGGTCTGAAAATTGTGTACAATACATATAATCTATAGTAGAGTGAGTTTTGGCAGGGCTACTCAAGAGCCCATATTTGGAAGAAAACAGGCTTTGTGTGATTGGTGTCTTGTAGCATTTTGTAAAATGACTAGTTGCTATTGATTGTGGCCTTGGACTCATAATTACAGTTCTACAAATACTTAGAGATGGTTTTCATCTCTTTTCTGCAAACATCCTTGAATCTGTACATAGTCAGATGCTCTTGGCTTTCAACTCAGCTGGTGCCCAAGTGGAGGGGAAAAACAACAAATACAAAGATATTAAACTTTAGCTTATTACCTAGTCACGGTGGCCTTACTATGATAACCAGAACTGCATATGAGATTTATAAAAATCCTGTTATTTATATTATTGATAAAATGATAGTGAATATATTATCTGTCTATGAGTCAAAACATAAAGAACATGACAGATATTCTAAAGTTAGAGAGTAAACACAAATGACACACAGCAACAGGGCTGTTCAGGAGAGCAGCACAACCTAATGGGAATTACATGAAGGATAGATGAGGGATGATTACTCATCTCATTATTATAGCATGTGCATACCCATTACTACCAATTAGGCAGCTAATTGCATAAATATAGAGCATTTCCCTCCATCCAAACAGTCTCTGGTGGGACAGAGAGGTTGTGCACAATAAGGAGAGCTATAGTGTTGTAAATTCAGATACAATGTAGTAAATGTGACGCTGCATTAACTATGTAATATATTTGTTTCCTTTTGTTTTATAATAATGATACACACTGTCGAAATGACATACAATTGAGCATATTAAGTGCCTTGCATTGATATTCAGCCCTTGAACTTTTGTACAAATACATGTGACTGACATGTATTTCTTAACAATCTGAGTGAGTAAAAATATCGATCGTATCATCACTTAAACAAAAAGCAGGAAAGCTGATCATTGCCCCCCCCTCCCCCTCAAATCAATGTCTGAGCTTTAATTGTCCACTCTAATACACTGAAGCTTTTGATTTTGAACCACTCCTTTGTATCTCTACCAGTTTGCTTAGGATAACTGTATTTTGGAAGGTGAAGCTCTGTCCAAGTTTAATGTGTATAGCAGACTGGAACAGGTTTTCTTTGAGGATTTTCCTGTACTGGCTCCATCCATCTTGCCTTTAACTCTGTTTGGTTTCTGAGTCCCTGCAGATGAAAAGCATCACAACAGGATCTCTCTGCCACCATCGTGCTTCCCTGTGGGGTGCAGTGTTTGGTCTGTGCTACATACAGTGCTTTGCAGCAAGGCCAAAAGGTTCATGATGTGTGTGTAGCCCTCAAACTCTCATGAATTTATCGATGGCACAGATCATAACACATAAACACACACAAGTAAACCTCATTCAGTAAATTAGGGGATTTCGTATTGCAATGAATAGCACCTGAAACATATTGTTTTCAAAGCAATTTGAGCAAACACTTGTGCAATCAAAACTCTGTAAAACAACTTCTAAATAATATTGCAAACAGTATTATGTTTACTCAAACTTTTAAATTTATAAAATAACTCATGACACTACATTTCATTTAAGTTAATTTCAATTCCGGGTTGTAACAATCCAAAATATGAAAAAGGTATACTTCTTTTATACTTTATGCAAAGCATTGTAAAACATAAAAAAAAAGACATTTTAACTTATTTCAGCACTTTAATAGCTTGTTGCATCAGTGACATTTTGAAGGACACAGCTATTCATATGCAAATTAACTAGAAATGACTCTTCATAAAACTGATGAAGCTAAAAGTTATCAGTGGTCTGGGCCACCTCTGCTATATTTCATCTATTACAGAACGTCTGGTTTTAAAATCATGGAACTGACAAAATCGATTGTTTTAGAGGTATTCACAATATCAAGACTTAAGACATAATAAATTCACATTTGTCCTCTTAAATAATCTGTACAAATGATTGGTTCATATTGTATTAGCCTACTTCTGATTTAAAAAATGCACTTATTTTCATTCAAATGAATATTTTTAATGTACTTAATTTATTAGCATTATTACCGGTACATATTATTCTTTACATTTATTTTATTAGAAGTACATTTGAATTATATAACACTCATACTTTTCCATCTCCAAAAAACTTTCGTTCCTGGCCTCCAAAAAGTACATCCAAAATGACATGCCTGCATTGTTAAAGAACTTGGCTGGCATGCAACTAACTCCACCAGACAGCTCTGAGATGCACTGGAATGCCAATAGTGATCTTCGGTTTATCGCACATCAGTGACCTCACAGCCAAGTGGAATGCCTATGAGTAATATCATTTTTTGTATATACAGTATTTTTGATAAACTGCATTACAAATAGAATTATTTCACATTTAAAAAAACCCATACATTCTTGGGGACAAAATTCAAACAAGAATAACATGCAGTGCTAAAATATTCCAATCAGTTGACCTAAACCAAAGTTGAATGTCGATAATTAACTTCGCAATTGCACAGACTTGTTATTTTAACGCACTGCCCTTCTGACTCTACATGTAGATTGGCAAATTGGTGATAATGAATAATAATGAAGCTATTTAACCCCATGAGCCTTTTTACACTTCTGTTTTTAAGGTTGGACATGGCCATCCGGTTAAAAACAAGAGGTCTACTTCTCATGAAAGAGAAAAAAAAGCACTTACTATAGCCTGAATGCATTTAATCATGATCACACTCCATTTCTGTCACCATACTCCATCATACGTTACAAGTGATGTATGCTTTTATTTTTGGAAATAGAACTGATATGAATTGGTTCTGTTTTTGAGGATTAGATATTAATCCAGTCTGGACCTAAATCAAAACATGTCACAGACAAAAACCATTACAGGGCAAACATATAAATAAAAAAATGATATATTGCTTCCGTCACTAAAAAATAAAATATAGACATTTGACATATCTCTCACTATCCTGTATGACTGGCTTATGGATCTTGTAGAGAGTCATTGCATTGATAATTTGTTGCAAGGCTAATAATACGATGTGACTGCTTTGCTACAAAATTTGACAAAAAACTGATTTACTTTCATTAGCTAAATGAAAATGTGCCGATTATGACTGGTTACAATTCACTTGCATTATATTTTCCAGACTTGAGCAATACAGTTTTGATTATGTTTTTTACACAAATAAAACATGCACCGTCTGTTGCTGTTACTGCTGCTGGTAGTAAAGAAGGACCAACACAAAAGCTGTAGTAAAGTATATGTTTGGGATGTCTGTAATATTGTCTATACTCCTAAAGAAATCTGTTTAAAGAACACCTCCTTTCCTCCGGTAAATACAAATTGCAAATACAACTGCCATTCCCAGATCCCCAGCTGTTTAACATCTTTTAAACCTTCGCGACAAGCTCAATTTGCAGTTTGAGCACATTTACAGCAAAACTGCAAAGCACGTGTGAACTTGCAGTTCCAGAGAATTGTGCTATGCCTCCCATACAAAGCTACCATTTTAATGATATGTGGGCAATTTCAAGTCTTTATTAGATTTACTTACTATTGTATTTGATGGTACAGTTAGATGGCAAATGTGAGCTAATAGGCATTGACTGAATTACTGTAACTGTACTGTAACAGTCTAATTTTCATCCATTGATGCATAATAATACACACAAATTCTGCCTCATAACACACAAGCAGTTGTACCTTCTGTCATCATTGGACCCAGCCTAATGGTATGAATTCCTAAAACTCTGAGCTAAAGGTGAGACTAAAAAATGTGAATTGCGAAACTTCTCTTCCTATTAAAAATCTTGTACTAAACAAAATCATAACATATTTTGAGAGGAATAATTATAAAGAGCCAAGAATTACCTAGAAATAGATGTCCTGCAAAAATCACACTCAAGGTTTAATGTGCATGAAATGTGCTGAAATAGAAGAGTTTGACAGTGTACTAAAAGCAAAAGGTCAGCAGAAATTTCTAGAACTAGATGAAATATCTGCTCATGTGTGCACTAGTTTACATTTACAGGTTTAAAATTCCTCCTCGCCATTGGGTGTCCAAGTTCAATCAGTATTTGCAGGACACATTACTGCAGCTAAAGAGGGATCTACCAGTTAGTCATAAATATAAGGGTTTATATGCCTTTTTTGGCCTGAATGATGAATTAATTTGCTCAATAACATCATAAGACTGTGTATTATTTGAGAGAATTAAGCTGCTAGCAAAAATTAGGTGATATTTTATTTTAAAAGTGTTTTAAGTTGTATAATATGACTGGGGCAGCATGAAAAATGAAATGTAGTTAAAAATTTGTTTGCATATATGCTAGCGTTGCTTGATGGTTCCTCCATAGAGCAGAAACTAATGGATATTTGATATGGACATCCTGCTTTATGCTTCATGCTTTAATTTGCTGCATAGACAGTGACATATTAACAAAGGAATTTGAGTTGCTATGTGTTAGGAATATATCAGCTCTCAGAAGCACCTTTTATATTGACACCTGAGAGCCCCAGCTTCACACCTCTACTTTTTCACCACTTTCTTACTCTCTCTCTTACACTCTTTCTCTGTCTCTCACTATTTCATTCCTTCCTGTTTCACCTCATGCTTTTCTCTTGCTGTCCATGTCTTCTTTGACCTAATGCATCTGAAAGTAATTGCGGTCCTCAAAACAACATTTAATGATTACTTTGTGGGGATCCAAACAGATAGAAGTCACAGGCAGAACCTCGTAACAAAGGATGGGCTTTTTTCTTCATCTTACCCTTTTCAAGTGACAAAGAATATTATTGACTTAGCTGAGATTAAAACACCAAAACAAATAATGGAATGGCAGCAAGGACAGTGTGCAGGAGGAAGAAAGTGTCCAAGAACACGACAGGTCAGCCACTCGACACTTTCTTACCTTTTGATAGTGTTGATTAAAAGCATGTACTGGCAATAACATTTGATTCTTTACATGAATATAAATAAATGTACCCCTCTCCAGTCATGACACTTGCATAATGTGCTACTTTGTCTTTCGCAGACAGTACACCTCTGCATGCATACTGGATAGAAATGAAAAGTAAATGGAACATATCCTTAATCTTTTCTTTTTGAATGTGGAGAAAATATCCACCTTGCTGCCATCCTCTGACTACTTGACTTTTTTTTTTACGCTAGCTACCGTGGGCTGATGGGCCTGATTGCACAGTGTTCATTATGTCTGATGGCCCCTGCCTCTTGTCTCTCCTCTCTAGCTTAGGCCTCCTCCATTAGGAGTGTGTAGGAGGGGGCGGCATCGTCAACAAAATCAACACTGCCCAAACACACAGCGTGTGCTGAATAGACGAGAGGCACAAACATCATAACAATCAGCAATCAACACTGATCATGATAATCACACGGAGAGCGCTACAAGATCCATGCTGCGCTCTCCCAGCTTGCCAAGAGAGCTTATTGTGTTGATAGGTCGGCGTGTGAAGAAAAGTAATATATTCGGCCATAACATGACACATAAGTGTGATAAAAAAAAAATCTCACATTAAAAGCAAGGTCATATGTAGGTGGTAAGAAAGGGAGACCTTTCTTTATGGTGGTGTGTTTAAACAATTTAAACAATCTTATATATGGAGAGGTTGTTTTATAAAGAGATAACATAGATGAATGGAGCAATATGTCTGAGAGATTACAGACTCTCTGAATGCAAGCCCGTTGACAGAGCTCCACTTTGCCCGAGCTCAAACCCACTCACCAGCTGTTAGAAATCTGGGATATTTGCTATGATGACTGGTTTGAAATTAATCTCCTAAAAAATCACTCTCACAGAGACCTGTAAATAATACTTTTCACATCTCCAAGAGATCAGCTGTTTTATGTGTCTATTTAGTGCATTATATGATACGATATGAAATGCACAATAAACTGTTTCAATCATGATACAGTATTTAACATATATTAAATGCTATATTGTTCATATATGATTGATGATGCAAAGGAAATAATAATACATAAAGAAATAATAAAACAATATAATATTTTGGTAAGGTCTACAGCCTCCAAAAGGCAAAAGGTAACACAATATCTCTAAAAGATGTTACCACTATGGTGTCAGTCCAATATTTTCTGCAATTTGCCCAAATTTCCAAGATCAAATAATTTACTCATGGTTACTGTGTTATGTGGATGGTAGGTACTGGAAAATACCAACCCCACAAGAAATGATACATTACATTAAATAGGAGCACAGAGCTTTGCATTACTTTTTACTGAATTTATACAAATCAGTTAGCAAACTCCCCGTATAGAACAGAGTCTCCCGACCCACTCACTTGAGGTTTGTTCTGATATAAAAAAACAAAGAGAGGTGACAATGAAACCATCAAACAAACAACTTTGTGTTTCCTATCCAAATCATAATGTAATATATTGGAACATTTTTTATGAGTGGTGTCTTGCTTATTCCATGGCCAGTTATTAGCATCCCATTAAACTCCTGCTTATTATTCAGTCATTCATCTTTAAGCATATTACCAAGTAAACACTATGCATTATTTAGTATCTTCTATAAAACTAATAAGAAAAGTATGTAAGATAAGGGTCCTTAGCAACCTAGTAACTATATGAGAGCAAACCATGAAAAATGTAATAAAAATTTGAAACAGTTAAGCATTAGGCTTCATTATTAATGAATGATCATGAAGTATTTGTTTTCTCAGTACTTAACAGAGGTTAACATAAGCTTGTGTACAGATGAACTAACACAGTGGCAACTGGGAACAGGGAGTAACTAAATATTCTACTGCTATGGTGAAACCTACCATAATACTATGGTAAATAATACAACCTCAATTCCAATGAAGTTGGAACGTTGTGTAAAACAAAAATAAAAGCAAATCCTTTTTAAGCCACATTCAATTAAATACACTACAAAGACAATATATTTAATGTTCACTCGGATTAACTTTATTGTTTTTTGCAAATATTCACTCATTTTGAATTTGATGTCTTCAATAAGTTCCAAAGAAGTTGGGATGGGAGTATGTTTAATACTGTATTACATCATTATTCCTTTCAACAACACTCAACAAATGGGAAGTGAGGACAATAAATGTCAAAGCTTTGTAGGTGGAATTCTTTCCCATTTTTGCTTGATGTACAACTTCAGTTACTCAATAGTTCGGGGTCTCTGGTATCGTATTTTGCTCGTCATAATGTGCCACACATTTTCAGTGGAAGACAAGTCAGGACTGCAAGCAGGCCAGTCTAGTACCCGCACTTTTACTACGAACCCACGCTGTTATTACATGTGCAGAATGTGACTTGGCATTGTCTTACTGAGTTAAACAGGGTCGTACCTGAAAAAGACATCACTTGGATGGCAGCATATGTTTCTCCAAAACCTGTATGTACCTATCGGCATTAATGGTGCTTACACAGATGTGCAAGTTACTCATGCCCCATACCATCAGAGATGCTGGCCTTTGAACTTTGTACTAATAACAATCAGACCACAAGACACTTTTCCACTTTGTGCCAGTCCATCTCAGATGAGCTCGGGCCCAGAGAAGCTGGCGGTGTTTCTGGGTTTTGTTTATATATGGATTCCGCTTTGCATGGTTGAGTTTTAACTTTCACTTGTAGATGGAGCGATGAACTGTGATCACTGACATTGGTTTTTTGAAGTGTTCCTGAGCCCATGTGCTAATATCCAATACAGAACGATGTCGGTTTTCAATGTAGTGTCACCTGCGGGATCGAAAGTCATGGGCATTCAATGTCGGTTTTTGAACTAGCTGCTTACTTGCAGAGATTTCTCCAGATTATCTAAATTTTTTGCTGATATTATGGACTGTAGATAATGAATTCCCTAAATTCCTTGCAATTGCGCGATGAGAAATGTTCTTAAACTGTTAAACTGGACTTTTTGCTCATGCAGTTGTTCACAAAGTAATGAACCTCGTCCCATCCTTGCTTGTAAACAACTGAGCCTTCAGGGGATTCCTCAACTTTCACAGTCTTTTGTTGCCCCTGTCCCAACTCTTTTGAAATATTTGCAAAAAACAATACATTTTATCAATTTGAACAATAAATATATTGTCTTTGTAGTGTATATGGGTTGAAAAGGATTTGCAAGTCATCATATTCTGTTTTTATTCATATTTTACAAAACATCCCAAATTACCTGGAATTACGGTTGTAATAAACATTAATCCAATGCTGAAGGTTTAGTAGTTGGTTACCTTTTTTGAATAATTGATCATGTATACATGTGAACTCCAGAATGATAAATGGCATAAACAAAACTAACATCACACAAAGATTCAGAATTGAATCACTATTCCAAACTATTTTATCCTACATGGTTGTTTCATTCTTCTTGGTAATTAATTTGCCACTAACAGAAATGATGCAGTAGGTTTTGTATGTTTTATCATTTCTATTGTGACCAAACACATAGCACTGGGAAATCAATTATGAAACAATCATTTTCACATATGTTAAAGGCAGCAATGAATTATGTGAACCATGTAATGGGTGGTGTGAAATAAGGCATAAGTGATTTACTTGACAATGCTTTCCCAGTATTAAGTCATTATGGTTGTAGATATGTCCCTGGAAGAGACAAATAAATGAAGAATCAATTCCAATGTTCCGTGACTAGTTTCACTGACA